>JASCZW010007501.1:0-65224 GCA_034211315.2 Aedes japonicus | reverse complement strand
GCTGAATTGGCAAAAACGGCAATAACCTCGGGCGGTCAATCGAACTCGTGCTCAAACCCGCAAGATCCGGAGATAGATTTTGTTTGTATAATAATTTTACCTTCACCTTTTTAGGCCTAAATTTTTCCAAACGTACAATACAAGCAATTTACTGTATTCTGATTGATTTGGTGGTCAATAACATAGAAATGAATGAAAAAAGTATAGAATTGTTTTTAAGATGTGCTATACCCAATTACGCCATGTATCAATCATATTCAATGAATATCCTGGCAAACCAACAAACATTTTGAAATAATTTTGGAATATTCTATGTCATCCGAACTGTCCTGGAGTTCAGAATTTAACATCTACTGTTATAACAGAGTTCTATCCGCTATACAATGTAACGATATGTATTCAATCATATTAAATTTATGTCCTGGAAGACCAACAGTCATTATGAGATAATCTTGGGATATTCTATGCCAAACAAACTGTCATGGAATTCAGAGCATGAGGTCTACTGTTGTAACAGTAGCCTTACCCACTATACAATGTGATGATATGTATTCAAACATATTTAATGAATATTCAGAAGGCCAACAGACATTATAATATGATCTTGGGATATTCTATGTCATCAAAACTGTCCTGGAGTTCAGAACTTACCATCCACTGTTATAACAGTAGCTTTATTCGTTATGCAATATTACTTTATGTATTCAATCATATTATATGAATGTCCTGAACGAACAACAGACATTATGAGATAATCTTGGGATATTCTATGTCATTACAAACTACCCTGGAGCTCAGAACTCAAGATCTACTGTTAGCTCCTGTTATTCACTATACAATATTATTATATGTATTTAAACATATTCAATGAATGTCCTGGAAGACCCACAGAAGTTACGAAATAATAATTACTAAAAATGACTGTTACAACTGAACGCCAGGACAGATTTTATGACCTAGTCCATCCCAAGATTATTTTCTTGTCTATTATTACGTTCTAAAATATCCACTGGATACGTTTGAATAAGTGACGTAACTTTGCTTAGCCCAAAAAACTACTGTTACTACGGTATATTTGGAAGTTCTAAACTCCAGGACAGTTTGGATTACCTAAAGTATCACAAAGTTATAAAAAAATGACTGTTGACCTACCAAAAGATTCATTCAATAGGTTTGAGTACATATCGTCACCTATATAGCCCAAAAAACTATTGTTGCAATTGTAGATCTTATGTTTTGAACTTAGGGACAGTTTGGATGACCTAGAATATCCCAAGATTGTCACATTATGTCTGTCTGTTCCAAACTATTCAATAAATATTGTTAAATACATATTGTTCCTTTGCATACACAAAAAAAAACTACTGTTACAACTGTAGATCTTATGTTCTAAACTCTAGGACAGTTTGGATGACCTAGATCATCACAGTTTATCTCATGTTTTTTTAAGGTTCGAAAATATTCACTAAATATGGTTGAATACGTAGCGTAATTCAAAAGCGTTATATGGGAATGTTGTAACTTCCATTTGCTGCCAGCAAAACTGAAATCGATTCACAAACGGATGAGAAAAACCGATGTGACATTATTTGTAATGCACACACACACATACACATATACATACACACATACAAGTGCTCAGTTCGTCGAGCTGAGTCGAATGGTAAAAGTTTTCAAGCGATCTTAATACCCTTCTGTTGGTGTAAGAGGGGTAAACAAATTCGATTAAAATGCTAGGTTCTGGATTCCATACAAAAATTAAAGAATATGTGAAGCTGATACGAACTCTAGCCATACTCAACAGTCAACATAATTTGTTTCATTCTATTTGCTTGTACAATGTAATTACTAACTTTGCATTCGGCGATGATTCTAAATAGAATGGATTACTGCATAGTATCATAAACTAAATTCGCCTCTTATAATTTATTGCATCCATTTATTTTTCTAATCGTAGTAATTGAAAATTCAAAATTATTATATTTATCTGTAATTCTTGTATACTACGGCATACAAATATATGATGAAAGTTTTTCTGAGGATCTATTCTTCTGCCCAAGCAAGGCAGGTTGTTATGAAAAGTTTTAAATACTGTCCAATGACAAATACAGCAAATCAATATAAGTGTATTAAGCTTCCAGTTGGCAGTGAAACCAAAATCAAATTCATCCTTGTGAAAAAAACACGTTTTGCAAAACATGGTTGGAGTAATGTAAATTCAACAATATTTTAGACTATAAAATCTTGTCCTGTTCATGTTTTATAATTCTATATATCAATGTTTTTAAGATCAATAATAAAGTATTAATCACTCATAGCAGTGAACTGATTTGGTTCAGTCATATACAAAATACGAGAGATCCGTGACATGTTTTGCAAAACATTTTTAACACGTCTATAAAACAAAGAATTATGAATCATTCGTAAGTAAAAAAAAGTGGGCAGTATGTGTGTGGGCACTTTTAAAAAATGAAATAGTAATTTTCCGCAGGGTTTCGTCACCAATAACGATATATCATAGCACTAAAAGGGTGGAACGGTCAAAACATGGTCAACTCAAATATGACGTAGTTTTTATAATCGTGCATTTGAAAAACTTGAAAACCCCTCATTTGTAGGAGTATGCGTACGGAATATTGGCTCTATTTTGTTTTTGCCATTTTCTATTCAGATGTCAAAATGGCGTCCAAGCAAGAAGAGCCGCGCATCAAAATTTTGCACTTGCATAAGCAAAATTCAAATTATTCCCACGCTGACTTATCAAAATCACTTAATATTTTCAAATCAACCGTGACGAATGTTAAAAATGTGTTTGGAGAACGTCTAACGACTGCCAGGATCGTAGAACGTCTAACGAATGCTCGGGATCAGGATGAAACTGAAACCAGTCAGCCGCGGCGACCAGTGTAACAATGGTCAGCATCTTAAAACGCAATCCCAACCTTTCCATCAGATATATCGGAAACATTTTGGGAAAGCCCCACACAACAGTGCAAAGAGCAAAGAGACGAGCCTGACTGTCAACATATAAGGTTACAGTGACACCAAATCGAGATGATAAGCATAACACAACAGCCAAAGAAAGAGCGCATAAGTTGTACACGAGTTTGTTAACCAAGTGGTTGCGTCTTAATGGACGATGAAACATACGTCAAGGTTGATTTCAAACAGCTCCCAGGTGAAGAGTTTTAAACGGCTATCGGAAAAGGAAAGGTTCGAGATAAGTTTAAGCTGGAACATGTCAAAGTTCCCGAAAAAATACTTGGTTTGGCAAGCGATTTGCACTTGTGGGCTGAAAAGCGAAAATTTCGTGACAACTGGCACTGTCAACCAAGCTACTTATGTAAAGGAATGTTTGCAAAAACGCTTATTGCCTAAATGGCTCAGGAATGGTATATCGCCAATAGTGTGCAAATCTTACCCAAGGAGAAAAACCCTGCAAACACGCCTTAACTGCCCCAGTTGCAAAATATTGGGCAGTCGTAAAGCGAAAACCTCAACAAAGCTAAAAAATAGTTGGAAGTGAAAAACAGCTCAAGGCAAATTTGCGTTCGGCACCAAATGAGGTGGGTATAACAGTGGTACAAAACTTGATGGAAGGTATGGAACGTAAAGTTCGAACTTGGAAAATCGGAAGCCTAATCAAATAATTTTCCTGCCTTTTTTAGACGATGAACTTCAAAAAGAAATAAAGATTGATCCTTTATATGATAAACTAATCATTGTGCACTTAATCATGTTTGACCAATTTTTGACCGTTCCACACTTTATAATAAGGTTCTTTCTGTGACCCTTCCTTAGCTCAGTCGGTTGAGGCATAAGATAGTGCTGGAGGTGGCTGAGTCCGATTTCTGGTATGTTCTTCTTTTTTTTCATTCAGGATTCTCGACTCTTTGTGTTTAGTACACAGAGCCTTGTTTCCGCGATTTTCGTTAGTTCGTTAGATCGCTTTGCTTTGTAATCACAAAAAAAAGGAAAAATCCGATAGGTCTAAACATTCTTAATCTATCCTGCATAAGTGTGAAATGAGAAAAAAAAATCAAACTTGCGTAAAAATAAATGTCGTGTTAAATTAAGACGGCCGGGAATAAGGTAATTACGATAAACAATAAGCTTGTACCGCCAAGAAATTAAAAAATGGCTCTTTCTTTACTATCGAATTTTCAAACAGATGCTAGCATCCGCGTCTGAAATTCGTTATTGCATTGCAAAGGATTGTTAACCCGCAGCGTTCTGGCAAATGAGGCAATACTGAGAAATATCAATTGTAGTACCAAACTACTGCTGCTATATCAAACAAGATAACACCTGGCATGCAGTAGTTCCCCCTGCGTAGGTATTGCTTACCACAGACCGCGATAAATAAAATATGGGCAAAACGTATGCTGGCAGAACGGAGCGAGTGCCATCCGTGCCAACAACAAAACAGCCAACACGGTAGTGGTACTGAAGGCGTTGGAGGTGGCCAGGCAACTGCTTGCAACTGCTGTATTCTGTTGAGGCTGAAGCTAAAATCACAGACTAACAGAGCCCTACGGCATACGGAGGCATTATTCTGGCTGGCAGCAGCTGGAGAATTGAGAAGTATCTGTTGCTGACTGGCCATAGGACGTGCGCGCTGCAATAGTGCTACGTGGTAAACTTCGATCCATTGAAGGATCCACTCCCTAGAGTCTATTTGTCTACCGAACGTGGCATTTAACGTCACTTTCGTTTTTCTTTTCTTTTTCTTTCTTTTTTTTTGAATCTGTGTGACGGTGCATGGAAGCAAACGAGTAGTATCAACTGGTACTGACGATAGGATGGCGTGATTGCTATTTATCATTGGAGTAGGCTTCGTTGTCGAGCTGAATCATTGAATTGGTCGAATGAAAGCCAAAACAAACAAACAACGTTCTCGCCAATCTTCGAGGGACGATGTTTTATGTCAAATCAATTCATCGTCCATTTTTGTGACGTCATCTAAGTTGTTTTAGTTTATGTTCTAACAATTCGAAAAAAATACGAGTTTATACATGGATTCGTATTATTGACTCCAGAGTTTTATTAACTATGATAATATTATTATTTTTTGTGAACAGTTGATATTGGAAAGCAAAATCTCCATATTTTTCTCTTGTTGTGAAATTTCACTTTTTACGCTCATAACGAAGAGGCAAGGCTTTGCTTGCCTTTCGATTTTCAATTCAATGTTGTCTTCCGAAACAAACTTGAAAGACAGCAAACATGCAAGCTTGCGAATAATTAACGATAATTTGATTACCCCTCTCCGCATCAACATCCCGCCTCCATGGCTTTTGACTCGATCTGTTTTCCTCGATTTTTCGTACTTCCTCGAAGCCGGCTTTTATGCAAAATTAAACCACACCTCGTTGTCGAAGCGGAAAAATCATTTCTCAATCATGCTTACGTTCTCCTCCTTTTCGGTAATTTTCAGCTGCAAAGAAACACCACCCGGCCAAGCTGCCAACCACGTCGATAGTGATTGTATTCCACAACGAAGCCTGGAGTACGCTGCTTCGAACGATCTGGAGTGTCATCAATCGGTCGCCCCGACCACTGCTGAAGGAAATCATCCTGGTCGACGATGCCAGCGAACGGGAACACCTTGGCAAGCAGCTGGAGGACTACGTCGAAACGCTGCCGGTGCACACCTACGTCCTGCGCACAGTCAAGCGTTCCGGACTGATCCGGGCGAGACTTCTCGGTGCCAAACATGTCAAGGTAAGTCAAGGGATGGATTTTCTCAGAAGCAATATATTTTTTTTCTTTTCGACTGATAATATTGGAACATTGTTGGGGAGAAGATTTTCTTACAGTTTGGGATGTTTTCCAAGTGTGGCCATTAATGAATAAGGATATCTTTAATAAGGGCTGAATATTTAATGATAGATTGATAAACACCAGATCAATCGAGAAACTTTTAGACTACTGACAATATATTGGTAGGGTGAAGCTTTTTCAAATTCAATTGAGACCAGAATTTCCATGTAGAGAACAGTTTTTGGGGTTCAATACGAATCACATTAATACATTGAAAATAAATGAGATTTTGTAACGTAGGACCACGTTTCTCTTTTCTATACCGTGTGTCATTTCAACATTTGTGAATGGTTTTTGAACGCTAATAACTCTCGTTTGACTGAACAGAAAGATGTAGAAGGAGATGTTCGCTCATCACCATGAGGCACCAAGAATGGACAGTAATGTTTGCTAGAATGAAAGATATGAAGAGAAAGTATTGAAAGTTCCGTCAGTGTACGGTAGGTTGAAAATTGAATAGAAGTATTGAAAATTGCGAGAGCTTGCCTGTTGAGGTGGTGGATTCGTCCGTGTCTTGATCTACCCCGCAGTGAAATGTTAGGCAAAATTAACGTTCTTGGTTCGATTACCACATATCCATGGCCTTCGATCAATTTTCAATACATCTATAAAAATTTTAACCTACGGTACACTGACGGTACTTTCAAAATTTTCTCTTCGTATCGTTCATTCTAGCAAACATTACCCGACGATACACCTCATTCATAAAATAATAATCGGTTCACCAAATTTGTAAGTAGCTGTAATCTATAGTCTAGCTATATTCGAATTATAAATTTAAATTACGTAAAGCAAAATTTTCATTTACAGCTTGGAGCTGACAACAGGCAACATTTCTTGATCTCAAGAGTTGGAGAAAACTCGAAAACTCCCATAGCCCCTACCGTAAAGTAGTTCAACTCGTTACTTAAAAACACCCTACTTTTGCTCCCATCCACATTTGAATATTCAAGATATTCAATAATATGGAAGACGACATATTTACCTTTTCGACAACGATGTCATCAGAAACGGATCACCCTACAAAGCGCCAAGCACTGAGAATCGTGATAAGCTTTTTCGATCCTCTTGGTTTGCTGAGTTTCTTCCTCTTTCATGGTAAAGTACTGATCCAGGAAATGTGGAGAACCAAAATCAAATGGGATCAACAGGATGTTTCGGCTTTTGGACCAAACAAACATTCCTCGTTGCTTCTTCCTTCGAAGAACATCTGATCTCTACCGCTTCATACCTACGTGGACGCGAGTAGGGAAGGAAACGCAGCTGTTGCCTATTGGAGGGCGGTGATGCCAAGTGGCATTCGAGTGACGCTTATTGATGAAAAGTCTAAGGTGGTTTCATTGAAGGCTCTCTCAATTCCACGTTTGGAACTCATGGCAGCGGTGAACGGTGTTCGTCTGATGAAGACCATTGTCAAAGGACATTCATTGCTGATCGAGAAAATGGCGTTTTAGAGTGACTCGAAGACAGTGCTTGCCTGGATTAACTCGGATCATCGGAACTATAGCCAGTTGGTCGCTTGCCGTGTCGGCAAGATTTTATCCAAGTCAACAAAGAATCACCTAAATGATCAGTGGACCAAAAATGCACATCCAGTTGCGAGCAATGCTCGTCGGATGATTCTAAAAATTTGATAATTGGCTTATTGGTTTGATTTCTTGGCTGTTGGGTGACGGCCGCATAAGTTGATTGAATTTAACAAGCACGGCTCGGTTAGAAAGAAAATAAATAAACCACGCGTGTATTCTGCAATCGGACACAATCGGAAACACTCAGCTATGGTGTTTGCCGAAGCATCAGCCACGGTGTCCGAAGCCAAACCACGAGCACTGGACGTTGATGTTGTACCCACCGTGTTGGGTGTTAGTCTGGAAGCACGGAGTCAAAGTGGTGAATATAATGCACGCGCTAGCGTGGTGCAAAGTAGCTCGGCGTGCAGTGTAGTGTTTGGACATGGCTGCCTCTCAGGTATTCCCAGGTATCCAAAATAACAAGTTTTGTTATTCGAGAGATATTTTGCTTGCAATTCTTAGGTATTTTGCTTAGGTATTTTACCTCTTAATCTGAGCTCTTTTGTACCAAGGCCTGTTATCAAGATCAAAATTAGGTATTCATATGTTGTTGTCTCCTGCTCGGGTACAACATATGAATACCTAATTTCGATCTCGATAACTGGCCAATGATAAAACTCAAATTAAAGTTAGAATACCTAAGCAAAATACCTAGAATTGCGAGCAAATCTGTCAAATCTAAAACTTGTTATTTCGGATACCTGGGAATACCGGACAGGTACTACTTCCCGAGCAGGAGAAAATAGCATGTGAATACCTAATTTTGAGCTCAGATTAAGAGGTAAAATACCTAAGCAAAATACCTAAGAGTTGCAAGCAAAATATCTCTCGAATACCAAAACTTGTTATTTCGGACACCTGAGAATAACTTAGAGGTACTATTTTGGTATTGCCTTACCTCAATTTGGTATTTGTATAACATTGTGGGAACAATTTTATGGTATTATACTCAGGTATTTTACCTCTTAATCTGAGCTCCTAAATACCAAGGCCAGTTATCAAGTTTTTCGATTCTGCTCGGGTTAAGTATTCCCAGGTATCAGAAATAACAAGTTTTGTTATTCGAGAGATATTTTGCTTGCAATTCTTAGGTATTTTGTTTAGGCATTTCAGCTCTCCAATACCAAGGCCAGTTATCAAGATCAAAATTACGTTTTAATATGTTGTTGTCTCCTGCTCGGGAAAATCATGGTTGTACATACACTCACATCGTACTAGTTGAAGCAGAGAGCGTCGTCAGAGGCTGCTGACTTATATTTCTCTAGAGACGTCGCAGCAGGAGGCCGTAACGCCAAACCGCTTTCTTATTTTGAGCTCGAGCGGTGTATCACAGTCTCCACGTACAGCAAATTACCCGAAACAGGCTTATCGAACCAACTGGAACCTATGCCGACTCGTGGTGGATCGAATTTTGGCGCCGGTAGGTGCGAGGACGTTAAACCAGTCGAAGTGGGAGACTTAGTCATGCTCGTGGAGAGGAAGACTCGCAACGGGTGGATCAGGACGTGTGACCTATCTGGTCGTCAGGAAAGCATGGCCGAGTGCGTGGCAAAGTCGTGCGGGTTGCTAGTGAGATGGTACGTCAAGCGAAAAAGTTGGCGTCATTGGACGTTGGATGGACTAACGGCGGACTTAAGCGGACTCCGGACCTACATTACGGGTTAGTAAACTCTTTCGATAACTCACCGAATCCCATCGGATAGCGCAAGCAGTAAAATCGCCGAACCGGGGGTGTAACGAGACAGACGTCAAGCTAATAGAGATATGATGACACCATGGGTGAAAGAAGAAAAGAAGAAAAAGAAAGAAAATTTGAGTTAAAGTAGAGATAGATAGTTGAAACAAAAACTGAAATTGTTGGTATATCACTTGTTGGAGGCAAATAGAAATAAGAAAAGGCCACCTGGTGGCGAATCCACATATGCATCGCCGATCATAGAACTCCTATTGTTTACTGTAAAAATTTGACAGCAGTAGCAGTTGTTTTCCAGATTGCAAAATCAGTAAAAAAAACCTCTTTCGATAATATGACTGTACCCCGGGGCTAAGGAATCCATGGTATGTCTTTTTCATGTCGCTGGAATACAACAGATTCAACAGATCTACAAAATTATGCCTTGCTAGTTGAAGGAAAGCAACGAGTTTGGTCCGGCCGTCCGACAGTCCTGCTTGACCGGAAAGTCCAGCAGAAGCCAGAAATCAAAACCGTGCCTTGAGCGGTTCTGTGTACCGGACGATCCACAAAAGCGCTCCCAGTCTATGGACATGCGGGGACGCAGGTCGAAGCCGGCTCGTTTCAGAGCGGCGGATTACCACCCAAAAACAGCGAAGACAACTGAAGACAATGGTCGATGACATTTCCGCATGAGAACCTTCCTCATCAAGTTCCTCGGTGAGAGTCTCAAGTGGCTCATCATCAGTCAGGATGTCGAAGCCAATGTGGGAGGGAGGTTGCGGGTTAAATGTACCAAGACCATATGCCTGCCGGAAGTGGCTACCTTTATTCGGAAGCACCATGCTGGATGTGATGTTTTGGCCGGAAATATCCTAGCACACTTGTTTCCGTTCGGCTGAAAAACATAAATATGACTTGCTAAGTTATAATCGAAGTTACTACAACTAAATATGATCGTAGTGTGCTACTTGGGATGATAGGCCCTCTACGCCCAAAAATGTCTTTGGGCGGTTGGATCGCCTGAACATCATTCTCAACAACTCCACTGCTGCAGCCAAATCAATAGAGTTTGGTTGTCCTTTCAGCGCGGTATGCCTATAAGCCATACAGTGTTCTTCTACAGGTCCACTGCACCATCATGCTACTCGAATCACGATCGAACTGTACACGCCGTGTGTTTAGCTTCTGCCGTCAGACACATTCCATGGAGCTGACGGTTGGCGGTTCAATCCGGCGTTTGCTTTGCAGGCATCCGAGTCGTCGCCAAAGTTTCCCTGCACGTTTGATTGACACGCGCTATGCAGTGTTTTCTAAAGCAGCACGGCACTTGCGATGACGCGGCAGTTGTGGTTTACGGTGGACACAACGTGGTTTTCACGCGACCGGGCACGGTTGTTTTCTACGCTCCTCTTGTATGGTAACTGCCTCCAACCCGAGAACGTTTTATCAACCCAGAAAAAATATCACTGTTATTGTCATGCAAACTGGAAGGTCAAAAACATTCAAAAAAATCCAAAAGCTGTAATAAGAAGAATTAAAGGTGGCTTATATCAGGGATATAACATCAAAGGTTGCCGTAGAACCGCGTTGGTGTGCAATCGCTTCTTATGAAACTTTCTGCTATACTGGGCCATGCCTGCTGGCGGTTGTCAGTTCGGGCCTAGTGAAATATATTATGTCGTGGATATTCAGTATATCTTAGTAGTGGTGATGTTGATTGGTTTTGGTTTGTATACCGTTCTTCTTTGCCCATGCGCTCTGTGATGTCTCTGATGTTACAGCTTTTGAAAAGTTAAGCGACTGCAGGATGACCATGCTCATTGCTCGCGGTCATGGGGTCGGAAGACAACAGAAAGGAAAAATGTGTTAGTGATTGGTAACACGCTGTGCGCATGTTGGGGATTTAGGTGATATTCTCAAAATTCCATCATGTTTGGTTATAGAATACTACGAAACGTTCTACAACGTGCTTCATTTGGGATTATATCGGAACGTGTCCCTGCCATCATCTTCAAGTGATCTGTTACAAGCTATCCATTTGGTTCAGGCACGCATGAGACGTTGATGACGGGCAGCCCGATTCTACTGCATGGCGTCTGCCGCGACCACTCTCGATCAGAACGCGCCACGCCACCTCTTTTTGAACCGAAGGGTAGGGCAGTCAAACCAGAATTCTTCGGTGTTCCCCGAAACCTTTCACTTTGCGTCAACGCTCTCGTTTTTTTTCAAAATTTTAAAATGACTCCCGGTATAGAAAGAAGCGTAGTCCTACGTTAAAAAAAGGGAGCTCTCTATAGCATGAGGATGCCCCGAAGTGCGGGGAAGAAGAATACATGCTCTATGCACAAAGTCCTTCGCTTGTGACATTCCCGCTCTCCCATTCAGGCTCTGCAATTGGTGGTGCCTTGATGGTCCCTCCCATTCCACACATGTATTATCGCGACAATATAATTATCATTTATATAGTTGTGCTTATAACATATTTCATAGAAGAGAAAAATACATGATCTTCATTTTGCATAGGTCCTGAAACTGAAAAAAAAAGTTCTTTACTGCTTTCCGAATGAGCCGGACTAAAGCCTGGAAAATGTGAGAAAATCGTTTCTTTCATTCTTGGATAAAGTTTAATTATACTGAATTTTCAACATTTTCGATTGGGAATCAACAATCTGATACTGTTTAGAAATTTGGTTTTGCATATCATCTTGAGCGTTTGAAAGTAAAACCTTTTGCAGCGAGCACTAATGCTATCTTTTGAGTAGGATGTGACGTCTGATAAACATAGAACAGTAGCACATGGAAATTGACATTCCACTTTTGGTTGTTGGGAGACTTTTGGGCCGTTTCTAATATTGCAAATTTCAGCTCGATCGGTGGAAACTTATGTTTAGCGCCTGCGACCGTTTAATTTTTCATCGGCGTATTTTTCATGGGGAAGCCTCCCTTTCACACAGAAAAATCTAGTGGAAGCGCTGTTGTCAAATACAAAAATAAATCAACCAATCACTTTTAATGTAGGACTACGTTTCTTTTTTCTGTACCGGGTTTCATTTTCAAAATTTTGAAAGAAATGAAAGGCGATGGGTTTAAGCGTTAAGGTTAAGTGAAAAGATTTTTGTACCGCTAATATAACTCTCTCGTTCAACTGACTTCATTCATACACCATGTTGATCAGAAAAAGTACAAAATGTTTTCATTGAAATTACAATTAAGTGCTATTAGTGTTAGTAGTTTCCAATTTTAACTTAAAAATTACTTACTCATGCTTCCATGCAAATATGTTTTTCCCTATCCGGGTCCTCAAACTGTGAGTAACAAATGATTCCAAATTGTCTTTTTGTCTTTTATTTCGTTTAGTTTCATTCCATGATGAATACAGAAATAGTCACACCCCTCAGTTGCAAAATTATTTTGCTTTGTTGCTGGTGACTGATTTATGACTTAAATCCGTACCCTCTTTACAATTTTGCTTCTAGTACTGTATTATCATTACCCTCTTTAACACTAAGAATCACACGGTTAGTTTAGCACGATAAACAAATCGTTGATCTTTGACTATGCAAATCTAGCAGACCTCGAACTCATCGCTTGCTCTCGATTCGTCGGTGATTGGTGCCATTAGTTAACGATTTATTCTACCAAGTTGGACAAACCTCGTCACTGGTTGTCCAAGGAAAGTGAGAGGCCACAACAGTCCGTTCGAACATAGTAGCGTACGCTGGCTCCGGCGCAATTCGGTATCGCCAACTCCACGGGGTTGTCAACTGGCGAGTTCTCGTGGTGGAACATTCGCAGCTCTAAAATCCCTCCAGAAGTCTTTGCTCTTGTGCAGCTCAAAGGCGACAGCCGATCGAGCTCCGGTCGTCGTTTGATCTGTTCTACTGCATTCCCAACGCGTACGAATAGGTTGACCTCGTCAGATCAGTGACGCCGAATAGAAGAACATTCTTGCCGGTTCGTGCTTCCATCTGTTCCCGTCACGTTTTGACTTCGCTTTTTCTGCAGATATTCACTCAATATTGCCTCACGCGGATGTGTTTCAGCTCAATTCGGTGGCCGCTATAGCTATAAGTAGGTATCCCGGCAGAAATCTCCGAACCCGATCCGGAAAGATTTGATAAGCGCGCGCGCGCGCCAGCTGCCAGACCCATCGTATTGAAAGCCGCCAGTTGTCGCATATCAATGCCGTCGTCGTAGAGGAATGTCATGGGTTGGCCGACCTCGCTGGAAATCAGCTTCTGCCAAGGCGGCTCCCCTCGCGCCACGGTGTCGCCAAGAGCGAAGTCGCACCTGGCTCTCGCATGCCCGGATCATCGCTTTTACTTTCTGGCAGGTCTTGTTTTGTAAAATATACTGAAACTGCAGAATTAATTAATAGAGGAAATCCAAACGTTGAAATCGTGAGACTTGCAGTGTCTTGATCTGGAGGAATTACATGTATCGGAACGGGTTGACGACGAATTTCAGAGCCGATTTTGATGTCTTCAGGAATCCGTCAGAAAAACTCTGGGTGCTGGCCATGCAGCGCTGGACACAAAACACTGACGGCACGTAAATGCTTTGTTTCCATTGTGGCAGTGTCCTCGGGAATGGCGAGAATTTGTATCGGCGCCGCATGTTCCGGCCAAGTTGGTACATTGTGTTCAAATCCTTGCTGTGAAAATTGACAGGATAGAAAATGGTGAAGTAGAGGTTAAACCAGCTCTGAAGAACTCCAGAAATACCGCTTGTAATTCTCCAGATCCATTTAGCCAGGGATAGTCTGCATGCGGATCAGAGAAAGGGACTGTACCGGACTACGGGCTCCGACGGCAGAAACAACGTTAAGATCATTCTACAGCGAATCGCTCTCATTTGGGCGACAGACGCAGCCTATCTGAACACAGAGAAAACCACTACACACAATAAAACGAGAAACACGTTGTGCAGCGCCATGTCAATACAGCTGCTGCGTAAGTGAAGATATGAAAACCGACTGCAGGGTTTAGAATCGTGCTATTGCAGTTTCATGGCATCGTTTCACTATCTTTTATAGTTATAATCCTATGAATGTTTGATGAATGATTGATATGTTATGCAAATAAGTCGTCTAAGCACACCTATGCTTCCTACTTCGTTATCTTCATGCCTAAATACTGCAGAATAGTACCGTTGACCTTAATAGCAGCTTTACATTCGTCTGCTGCATTTATTTAAAAGGTGTATATTTCTGATTGATTGGTTAATATTCGCCTTGTTGTTATTACATGAATACATTTCTCTGTTATTCTCTCATCCTGGGGTCAAGTGATAACCTTTCTTGGACGCTACTGCGAATACTGGAAGGCACAACCAGACGCGCTGTTGTGTCACGTAAGTGCTGAACCACTAAAGACTATGGTATTTTATCTTGATATTGATATCCGGACGAAACATTTGAATATGTGACCGCTTCTGACCAGACGTGAGGTGGCTATGAAGCACCTTCCGATGGTAATTTTTTTTTTTTGGTTTTCATGTTTTCTTACTAGTTACGATAACATCAATTCATCTCTCGCATCCAACAGGTATCTGGTACGGCTCAATACATGGCGGAACCGCATTGAACGGCTCCCTACGAACTGAAAACTATTGGTGGCCTGTTCTCGATCGATCGAGACTATTTCTGAAATAGGCTCGTACGACGAGCATGAACTGTCTGGGGTGGAGAAGAACCATGAAAATATACCTTCCGGGTAAGTATGTGCTCTGGGGCATTGCCAGTCGTTTTAATTTTTAATGAATTATGATTTATTTATTTTCGCCAAAAAAATTACATTTCGTGATGACGCCAGATATGGCAGTAATGATGGCGCTACTGGTGCCTCCTATTCCCACGTGGGCCACATTTTTGGCAAATCGCCTACATTCCCCGGAGGTGTCGTAAATATCGTGCTGAAATGAAAAAACAACGTTGCCGAAATGTGGTTGGATGGTGGAAAGAGTTTTACTATCAAATAGGTCCGGGTTCGCATCGCTGTCTTCTCTTCGACTTCCAGTCAGCTAACTCATCCTAAAGCAGAAAAAACACAAAACCGTCTTTCTTTATTTCTTTAACACCACATTCTCCATGAAAAAATATATTTGAACAGTTTCATCAACAGCCAGTGGTGCTTTTCGATAGATCTCTGGTTGCATTTCGATTTGGCGCGTGCTTTGCTGAAGAGGTTCTTTAATGGCTTATACAGCAATTCACTGCGTGCGAAAGTGCACCAAGAAACTGATCATTACATAGTTGCGAGACGCGGTTCATAATGCTGACATTCTTTCATGCTCAAACGCATAGTGACCGGTCGCTTCTCTCTGTGTTCGGTGCCGGTTCATTCTTCCTTCACATCCCCCGTTTCTAAACGGCATCCTCCTGCTTTGTGATGGGTTGTGGATTATCACCTGGTGTTCTGAAGTACCAACCTGCGGCTGTATGGCATTCTGATCGTCGGCGAATAAATCAACCCATTTGCTCTCAATAATTCAGGTTAACGAATATATACGCTCTTCCAAATCTAATGACTATTTATCCTCTTGTTCCGATGTGTGTAGCACTAAAACACTCATCCCATGGATTGTTGCTTCGATTTGCAGAGTGAGCGTTTTACAGCGAGTCACAGTTTGAATACGCTGAACCGAACAGCACCATGTGAGGCGGGGCGATCAATATATTGCTCAATGTTTTTCTTTGATTTCAGTTGTAATAAACTCCAGCTTAGTTGATTAATATTAAATGAGACTTGGTCTTCATGAACCTGATTTATTAATTCATCTGAATATTTCAAGATTTACAGTCTTCTTTCATAAAATATCCATTTGTTAAATTAATATAGACACATAAGAAAAGCAATAGAAAGTCATAGTCAATGTTAACAATTAGGTGAGGATTTTTTGGTTGTTGCACGTGGAAAGCAATGCAATTAATGTACCATTGCACAGTGGTCAGCTGTGACGTTTAAAGTTGTAGTGTCTTCTACAAAATTGTTTTTTAATAATAAAACTTCTTTTTAATTGAATGAAGAAACTGGGTGGTCATATTTTTCAGAAAAATCAAAAATCTAACTTTTTATTCATAAATAAAGGTATACGTTGTTCGAAAAACTTACGGATAATATTCTAACAACTTTGGTGGTATAATTCCTTTCACACCTTTTGATGACGGAGTCAGAAGCATTTGCACCTTTCGCCCAAAGTTGCCCTAAAATCACTTCATTTTATGATTTTCAGACATGTGTAATAATTAAATCTTTTTTAGTAACGATAAGAAATATTTTTGGTTTGTTCGCTGAAAAATAACATTCAAAATATTGGTTTACAAAGGCTTCATAATAACTTTAACGACCATACGATAGAGACAATTTCAGCACACCGTGTTCCTTTGTTGAAAACAATGAAGGTAACTTTGCTGTAACGTATTTTGTAGTGCTGATTTTGCTAAAGTTTTCAGCTACATGAAAAAATGCTCTAATTCCGTCATATCGAAAATTTGAAAAAATATACCATCAAAGTTGGCGAAATTCTTTATTCTACAAGTTTTTTCAGACAACATATTGCTTATTTCTGCAAATAAAAGTTAAGTTACTCGATTTTTCTGAAAATATGGGACACATATAAATTTTGTTCCACAAAGCGCCATTATAGAAAAAACTTTATTTAGAATATTGGCCCAGCAAAACTCGACTTAGGCGCAATGTAACTTTCATCGTTCATGACTCTGGACCACCTTGGTGTCCTTCTTATCCGTTTGTGTTGTATGGATGCAGAAAAGTGAAATAGGATTTTGTCGTCCAAAAACTCCGAAGTCAGCACCTACTGGAGATAAGATCACCGTCTGGCATGTCGTGTAAACAAATAAAAACCACATATGCTATGCTTGAGCAAATGTTCATATCAGGATTTCCACTGACATATTATCTTTAAAAAATAAGAATCGTTGCGGTTCATAAGCCAGGGCGCGATGAAACACAGCACAAGGGAAGAGACCAATAGACTCTCGTTCCAACGATCAACTAAGATCATCTGTACAGCCGTGCTGCAAGTGATTCAGGATCATCTAAGAGAACGCAATATCCTACCAAAACTTTCGCTTGGATTTAGACGTTTCTACGTCCTTGTGTAAACTATGTGGTGAATGCAATCAAACAAAACAAGAGAGAAGTATTCATCACAGCAGTGACATTTCTGGATCTGTCAAATGCATATAATGATGTCAAAACTGACGTTTTGGAAGAGATCATGCAACATATATGAGAGTATGGGTCAAGTCCATTTTGAAAAACAGGAATGTGGGAAAAGAGAGTTGGAGAAAAAACTTTGACGAGGATAATTAGCAATGGGCTCCCACAAGGCGATGTCATGTCACCATCGCTTTAAACGTATACACTGGCTATGTTACACAGAAGCGCGGATGCAGACGGTAATTTTGGTTCAATTCGCAGATGATTTCGCCTTGCTAGTCAGGGCGAAATCCATTGTGTCGTGATCAACCAGACGGATTTCACACGTATGGACTAAGGATACGTAGGCCTGAAAAGTAGTCCAAGCAAGACCAACGTAGTCTTGTTCCATGGAAGAAACCAGACACTTAAACATATAAATATAAATAACGCTGCGATTGAGATGGTTGAATGGCAGACACAGTGAACCTGTGGACTTCTAATCGACAGGTTTCTGGGATTTGGAGGACACGTACAGGTTGCAAAGATAACGATAGTGGAACGCTTAAGGATGGTAAAAGTTATCAGTAACATTCAAACGGTGCACTTGATATACAACGCCCTGGTTAGAAGTTGCATTGAATACGGGTCATCTGTCTTCAATAAGGGAAGGTCCATTAATTATGTCATGAAGTAAGGGGGGAGATGGGGGTTTGGGAAAACGTGACGATCCATACAAAAAAATTTGAAGGTCAATACAAAAAACGTGACAAGGGGGGAGGGGGGTTGAAAAAAGTCATTTTTTGCGTGACGTAATTAATGGACGTTCCCTAATACATCGGAAACGAACAAAAAGGTACTACAGTCGGTACTGAATGGATGCTTACGAAAAGTCACCGGATGCTGCAAAAATACTCCATTATACTCAGTATTAGCTATATCGAGTCATAAATCATGGAGTATTCGAAGCGAATATATAGCACGCAGAGAGATTTCAAAAACTGTAGCGCACAGAAAACCGGTCTATGAACAACTACACGAGATTGAAACCTATGAAGGAGAGGTAGACAAATGAACATACCTGGAAAAACAATATCTGGAACATCTATACGCCTTTCAAGAACATCAGTCCTATCAGGAAGGTTGAATTGCACTCGACCTCAGAACTGATCGAGATCAACATGTACGTTCGGGCCGTATTTCAGAAACAGAATGCTTATCCAAGAATGACGAAACAAATGGTATTGGGACTTCTCAATGGCAAGTACAGAGCAGAATCAAAAATTAACACAGATGCGTCAATTATGGATGTCCGCAAGTGCCATAGGAGTTTTTGTGGAATCCGGATACAAAAGCGTTGCACTGAGACTGGAACACCAAACCTCGATTGTGACCGCTGAATTTGTAGCAATTAAGGTTGCAACAGATGAGATCGAAAGATGTCAACTGCAAAATGCAGTGTTTCCTACAGATTCTCTGTCGTCATGTATGCTGTTGGATCGCAGCCAGAAAAAATTGAAGAGACCGGAAATAATAAACGAAATCATTCGAGCATCCCGGGAGTGGAAAGTCGACATCCAGGGGATCCCAAGCCATATCAAAGGCGATCTGGCCGACTTGTTGGCCAAGTATGGAGCTCAACACAGCGAACTATTAGAACATCCTTTTTTGTTAAAGGACGCACAAAATAAAAAAAGTGAATATTTAGTACAAAGAATATGCCAAGGAGAAAGGTAAGAAATTCTTTGATACTCAGTCGGAATTTAAAGAGAAACCTTGGTTTTATAACTTACCCTTGAATCGCGTGGAAACGAGAACTCTTAACAGATTGCTAGCTGGACACGAATACAGCAAGTATTGGCTACACAAAATGAAATTGATAGACAAAGACATACACATTGTGGTTTTTGCAGCGAGACTGAAACCGCAGAGCATGTTGTACTGCATTGCAAACGATACTCGCAAATCAGAAAGATGTATGGCTTTGATAATAAGTTTCAAAGTGTCAAACAGCTATATAACGTTAAAGATAATAATTTCCTTCGAGACCTGGTGGGAAAACTGATATAAAAATGACTTCAAAATATTTCCTAACTCTATAAAAAGCAAGAATTCCTTCCGTTCAAAATAAACCATACAGCAAGACACTGGCTGATGAGCAAATCGGCTATCCCGTCTGCTAATTTTGACTAGCTGCAACCGCAGTCATAGGGGTGGACTGTCAAATTGACGAAAAAGAATCCGATGGATTTATATTTGCTGTCACCTGTCCAACCAAAACAGAAGAGAAGAAGAAGAAGAAAGTCATAAAAAACTTCATATAAATACTCTAATTGTTATGTTTTGTATTCTCCGAGCGTGAAGTATCGATTATGATGAAGAAGGAGATGTTCGCTCATCACCATGAGGCACCAAGAGTGGACAGTTATGTTTGCTAGAATGAAAGATATGAATTGACTTTTTATGACTTTTTATTGACTTTACCCATGCCCTTTCACTCAATTTTCAATACTTCTATTCTATTTTCAACCTACCGTACACTGACGGAACTTTCAACACTTTCTCTTCATATCTTTAATTCTAGCAAACATTACTGTCCACACTTGGTGATGAGCGAACAGCTCCTTCTGCATCTTCGTTTAAAGTCAACTTGAAATTACATTCAAATAAATAACTTCAAATTGCATTCAAATACAATTAACTTGTAATTTGGAGTCATACCTTTAATTATTTGTCAGTCATTTATATATTCAATCAAGTGGAAATCATTGAAGATCATTTTTAAGAAGAAGAATTTTTCGTTTGTCGTATGGCGATACAAGAGGGATATAAGCCACCATTATTAGCAATTAGTATCAAGAAGGAAGTAATAGGTGTGCCTCAAGGTAAGCGTCGCTGAACCAGGAGGTGTTGAGAACCGTCAGAGCAAACCCTGGACTATCAGATAATGAAATCGCACAAAAATACGCTGCTGCTCGCATTACTGTTCGAAGAATTCGTTTGCGAGCAGGATATCGTTCTTATCGAGCCAGCAAGCAACCAAACAGAACGTTGAAGCAAAGTTTCGTCACCAAAACTCGAGCTCGGAAATTGTACCAGCAGGTTTTGACGAAGTACCAAGGATGCCTGCTCATCGACGATGAAACCTACGTCAAAATAGATTTCGGATAGCTTCCTGGCTACAAATTAGACATGGCGACGGCACGAGAAGATGTTCCTGCGAATATAAGTTTGCTTTTATGGACAAATTTGTCAAAAAACTGATGATTTGGCATGGAATATGCACCCGCGGAGCTAAGACCAGAGTGTTCGTGGCGAATAAGAGATTAGACTCGAAGTTGTACAAGGAAGAATGCTTCATAAACCTTTCATTATAGCCCATAAAGCTCCCGTTAAGTTTTGGCCAGACTGAGCGAGTTCCACCTACAGCCGGGAAGTCATCCAGTGGTACCGCGATAATAACGATGATTTCAACGTAGAAACAAATCCACCCAACTGCCCGCAGTTCCGGCCCATCCAGAGATTTTGGGCAATAATGAAGCGGAAGCTTAAGAAAAGTGGAAAGTCGGCTCGGGCCGCGACTCAGATGACCAAAATGTGAACAAATGTGCCAATGAAGTTGACTCCGGAGGTGTGCAGCGTTTAATGGGAGGAATTATGAAGAAAGTGCGCATTTTCATTAGAAACGAAAAGAAATGATTTGTATTTGTATTGATATTGTATTAGAGTACAGTGAATTACCTTTGTTTTGATGTATTAAACTTATTTGTACGTCAATCTGTTACCGAGATACAGATGATTTTATTAATGAGATTTTAGTAACTCCGAATAGATTCTGCTAAGTTGTGAGTAGTTCTGGAAAAATCCGGTTTTAAACTCAATCAAGACCAAACGCAATCATAGCCACGAAATATCTTAGGATCTTAGTATCAACAACATTTGGATCACCCTTTTCCCTTTCGCGTCAAGCCGTCAGTGTCACAACATAATCTTCACAAGCATCGGACTTCCCACGCATCGCCATATTGCAGCCAAATTTAAGTTTTTGCTTTACCTATTTTGTTTTTTGATCAATAACATAAAAAAAATAATCTCGTATTTTTTTACATTCTAGCTGTCAAAAAAATCCAACTTAGCCATAGTAGACTAACGAATAGAAATCTGTTCTTATCTTTCTCTTTTTCTGGCCCGGGTCGTATTACCCGCATCTTCCTCAAATATCCGACACTGATCATCGCCCTAACGCTCTCATCCATACCACACATACACACACATGCACGCACATGACGTGATGTGTTACTAACAACATCTTAACTCGATTGCGTGCCTTATTGGTTGAATCGCGCGGTTTGGTCCGGGTTGCGGAACACCCTTCTTCCCTAATACGCATATAGGTGTGGATGTGCGGTGGTACGCTGGAAATTGCTCCCTGTTCCCGGGTAGGACACGTTTTCCGCAAATCAACGCCGTACTCCTTCCCTGGCGGTACATCGCAGATCGTTAACAAAAATAACGCCCGTCTGGCAGAAGTGTGGCTCGACGGTTGGAGTGAATTCTACTACAATATTAACCCAGGTCTAGATGATAGTACTTGTTTTTTCTCCTACATAGACAAAAATCATTGGTTTTGCTTTTTGGTTTGCTTCTAGATTTAGTCTGCACTTCCCTTATACATGGTGCATGTTCTGTGTTTGCTTCTGTACTTTTGACTTTTCCAGTAATCCGCTTTAGGGAATATTGCTTCATGCGAAAGCATTATTCACATCAGTCCACCACCACCACCAGCCCGAGCCACCGACGAGTATCGTTTGTAAAATATTGCTCCTCAAAGTTCAATTTAAATACACAACCACTCCCCGTCCCAAGCTTCGAATTTCACAAACAACAAATCCTTCGGAATCCTCACATCGATCCTCATACTTCGGTGAATGATGACTTCCAATACGGTTCGTTAGATATTGGGGCGGGATTTATGTGTGCACACGATTCATTTTTTCGGAGGACAAATGCTGCATGGTTGGGTGAATCCGGTCTGGCATCGAGATTGTTGGTGGATTCTGTTGTACAGCACTGTGGTTTCATAAATCTGTGGTTCATCGATAGGATCTATACATCACAATCAAAAATGAATTAATCTCTTGATAACAACTGCATGTATAAAACCTTCTTGTTTTTTTTTTGGTTCGGTTTACTCACAAAAATAAAAATGCAAACGAAAAAGTATTTGAATAACGCACTACTACTCACCCTGCTCTACGCTACCCTACTGAATATTGACGGTTTGCACTGACTGAGACTGCACTCGGAGTTCGCATACACGTACTCACATTCCGATATAGAAGGACTTTTTACATTTTCACTTTTACTCGCACGGATTTTGCTTAGTTTATTTTTGAAATAAGTTTTTTTTTCTAGCACAAGCATCCGATACAATTCAAAGCAATAACTTATTCTAGCGCACTCGATATGCAATGAAGCGTTCGCTTTTCACCATGAATACAAAAACACAACTTCTTATGATGACACTTCGAGCGAATGGTTTGTTCTGTGAAATGGGAAATGAAAATTCCATTAAATAGATCGCAATTCTAAGGGATAAACACACTCAAAAATGCACCAATTAAACTTAAGGGGTTTAACTTTCGTAAAACATTTCAGGTTAAATTAAGATTCTTGCTCTTGTCTTCTATTTATATTTATTGGTATTAATTTGTGTTACAGAATCTGATCTTACACTCATCGGTAAAATAAAGTACGCACCTCATCATTTTTGAAATTCTCACATTTATTTGGTTCAAATTTAAGTAAACACCTTGCACACGGAAAAAAAAACCATGACCAGATCCGTGAACTGCAGTCATGAATTCGAGAACATGCAAAAATCTACCGTGAACTGAATCACGCAATCATGAACGAAATAACGTTTAAAGGGAAAAATCCCGAGAACGTGAACTAGTTCACGGTTCGTTTTCGGGAACGCTTTTTTTGTGTAGTCTCTTTTTGATATTTTATTTTTTAAATTCTTTAAAAGTTTACGTATCGAATACTTAAAAAAACGGTTTTATTTAGAGAAAAAGTGCCCACTTCAAATATAGGAAGACCCCTCGATTCATTATGTTTGTTTTTATATTTTGACATCTTTTGAAGCACCCGGCACGACCTAGTGTATTTGTACACGTGATCGCATTTGATTCAGTTGGAAAAAAGGAAAACGCAGTGATTTCGGAAGCAATTCCCTTGTGTAATAGAAAATTACTGGTTCACAATGTGTAAAACGATGAATCGCACCGGTGTCAAAAGTACCCTAGTAGCACACTCGTTGCAAATCAGTAAAAGTAACTGATATGCAACGGAATTCGAGTCACAATCGAGTTGCTGCAACCTGTTTTGACGGATGTGTGTTGCTTGGCTACAGTATCAGTATCGGTTGGGAAAGTTCTTCTGAAACTAACAACAATCGGATCAGTGGTGGATCGCACTGACAGAGGCAGGAAGCGCAAAACATATCCGAGAACGAACATCAAGATCATGTGCGAAGCCAAGAAGAACTCAAAGGTAACTGTCCGTAAAATCGAGGAAACCCATCAGCTGGCAGTCTCTGATCGGGTGGTTTAGTTCCTAATCATCAGGAGCTGAGCAAAAGATTTGCGCAAAACATTAAGTTGAATTGAGCAGGAGTAACACGGGTAACAATCAGGGAACAAATTGACAACTTGAAGGTCTCGCTCGACACAGTTCCTACTTCCAATATATTCAACTATAATGAGACGAATCTGTCGAACGATGAAGGGAAGCTGAGGGTTGCTCGCGACAAAATCTGGACACCCCTAAATACGTATATCTCTGATAATACTTCATCAACGCGTGAAATTTTAGACTTATGAACGTATGTCAGTTCATTGTGTAAAATCAATTTGTGGTGCTACTACAAGTCTTTAGATCGAAGATGGCGTCGATAGAAGAGCAAGTGCGAAAAGCAATTGTGTACGGTCGCAATGAAAATTCGAATCTGTCAGTATGATAACTTGCAAAAAAGCTTGGCTTTCCTTCAAGCACTGTCCATAACGTTCTTAAATCTTCCAATGCACGTTTAACAACAACCAGGAAGGCTGGAAGCGTAACAAAAACGGATCTCAGGAACCACCAGAAAGACGCGAAGGTGAAGCAAAAATTGAAAAAGACACCAGATCTTTCGGTACGTACTGTGGCTAGAAGAATAAAAATGTCCTCAACTTTCGTGCATACTTCCAAGCACCGGCAAGGTATGAAGTCGTTCAAGATGAAACTGTACCGAATCGTAATGATAAACATAATGTGACGGCTAAAACTCGGGCTCGTAAGTTGTATCGCGATTATTTGGCGAAGTTTACCTGCGTGATAATGGACGATGTGCTGGAAGACTTTAATCAGCTTCCCGGAATGTCTTATTATACTGCCATGCAATGGAACGGCGTAGAGGAGGATCTTAGGACGAAGAAAAAGACCAAGTTTCCCAAAAAATGTTTGGTTTGGTAGGCAATATGCAGCTGTGTTCGAGCCAGCCAATGATTCATCACTACCGAAACGGTAAACAAGGAAATATGCCACGAAGAATGTCTAAAGAAGCGATTGTTACCATTCCTACGCAGCCATGATGCTTCCTCGGTATTCTGGCCTGATTTGGCATCTTGTCAAACGCCAAAGATGTTTTGGAATGGTATAAAGCGAATGGAGTCCATGTTGTACAGAAAGAGGCAAATGCACTCAACTGCCCGGAGCTACGACCTATAGAGCGGTATTGGGCTCTCGTGAAGAGAAAACTCTTCCGTGATGTTTTGCGGCAGTGCGAATGGAAAGCTGTTGTCAACATAAGTGGTGTTCACGACAGAGCATTTATGGAACGCTTGGACGTTTAATGGCTCTATAGGAACGCGTTGCAACAAAAGTTCTTCTGGCTGGTTCGACGACAAGATTTTTGAAGATTGGTTCATCACGCTTTTACCATAGACTAACTCTAAGACCAGTAGGTCCCGAACAAATACGATATTTTTCTTGGCTCAGTCAGTACTAGCACATCGGTCCCAAGCTAATAATACGCCCCCAATAATACGCCCCTTATAATGAGCTCACACGAACACACTCTCAAATATTCTGTCAAAATAACACAGCAAATCAAAACAAAGGCGCAAATATGTACAGCAAGGTGCTGGCTTCAAGGTGTACTTCGGACCAAGGAGTTCTACAACAGTGATCCAATTTCAAATCGCTCGTTCCATATTGATTGTTGCTTTTACTGCCAGCCAGGAGGCATTTGGCAGTACCGATCGTTTTGATCGGAGATATTTTTCCGACGGCAGTTGAAATTTGCTTTCAAAAAGGCATAATATTTATCTGCTTGCCACCGAACGCAACCCATCTGATACAACCATGTAACCAACAATCAATTTGCAACTAGCCATTTGAAATTTGTTCACTGTTGTAAAACTCTTTGGTTCGAAGTACACCTTGCCGTCTGCACCTTGCAATACATTCTTGCGCTTTTCGGTTGTTTTTGTTTTGATTCACTGTGTTATTTTGACAGAACATTTGGGAGTGTGTTCGTGTGAGACGTTATTAGGGGTGCATCATTAAGCTTACACACGTAAAAACTTTACAGAAATCTGTAAAGTTTTACCGAATTCTCACATTCGGTAATCCGATCTAACGGATTTCGGTGAAATTTTACAGTTATTTGTAAAAAAAAAAACCGGATTTCTGTAAAGTTTTACCGAAATCCGTAAAATCAGATTACCGAACGTTCAGCTGTTGAGAATTCGGTAAAAATTTACAGATTTCTGTAAAATAATCTGAGTGTGTAGGACCGAGCTTGGCACCGATGTGCTGGAACTTCCTGAGCCAAAAACTTTATTCATTTTCGTCACGACTATCCAGCCACTGAAGAAAGTTTTTAAATATTCCTTTATTGAATATTATTTGAAAAACATTCACCTTCACTCCTTATGAATTTCTGCACCTTTCTTATGATATTTTTTTTGTTTTGCGCAGGGTGCTCGTCAACTTCAGTGGCCATTCTGTTATACTCATCTAACTATCGTTGCAGCATTCTTCCTTCATAATGGCCCAATTCTGTTCAATGGGTCAAAAAAGTCCAATATCCAAGTATTATATTTCATAGCACGTATTGTTCAAAAAAGCTACGAAATACCTTGTAAAACTCGAAAACAGCTCCGTTCAGAATGTTCTTTTTAATTATTTTATAAAAGCATATTTCGTTCAATTTTGATTCATGCAAGAAGTTAGGTGCGTCGCGAGTCCTCGCTTTTCAACTCTAATCACTACATTGTTGAGTCTTTAATCTTTGAGTAATGCAACAATCCGTAGAAGCAGTTCACATATATGCGGAACACATAATGTTCCGCAAATTCACCAGTTCGAGAGTTACAGCAGTTATAAAAATTGTCTATTTTCCGATAAAATTACTCATTTTCATCGAATTTTGTCTGAATGATTCTCTAAAAATGGAAAGTTCAGTTCTACAATATATCTCACGAATGTTTATAAGTCCTGTAACGCGAAATTTATATTCGTACGTAGTAGGGAAAATTGGCGTTTATATCATTTTCCTTACTACGTACGAAGTTTAGGTGTACGGCATTTGTAAATTGCTTTGCAAATACTGTTAATGGATACAAAAAAGCAGATATTTTTACTACCTGCTACTATACAGCTGATACATATAAATCTTTACTATTTCATATTTTAGGTACAAAGTCATACAAGAAACTATTTGCAAATCCATTATCAAAGATATCCCCTTTAACGGTACGAAGCGTTACAATAAAAATGTGAGCATTGTTGAAGAAACATCTCGAAATATTATCTTAATTCTGAGTTCGATTGGTAGTCGAATCCTACTGTAATACTTGAGTAATGTACTCGAAAAACAATCAATTCATACACAGGAAAAAATGATGAATTTTAATGGTCGCATAAAATTTCTCCTCGTTCAATCTCAAGCCAAAGCAAGCGTAAACAATAAAATTGTTTGCAATCTTTTATACAATAGACCTGATTTAGGCAATGTCTGGCATGTTTCTTTCAACCTGTGTAGCCGGAGAATAATCGCAAATATGTTTCCAAAAGGAGTGCTGAAAAGCAACAGATTTGAATGGTGTTTTGATCCTTACACGAAGTTTAAGGAACACATTGCGGATGTTAACTTACTTAAGACAAGTCTCTAGGGAATAAGGTAATTCATACAGACTTTATATCTAAGGTTGCAGAACATATCTTTCCAAAAAGATACCACTTGTCAAAGCATAACATTCTACGAAGTGTAACTCCGCCGTGGATACTTGCCGTAGCGAAAAGCTGAGAAATTCTCAAACATAGCGCACCAACTTTGCACGAAGGAAACGGATTTTCAAGGCTACTAGAAAGGACTCAACGTAGTAGTTCAACCTGCCGAAATTTTAAATCATGTTTTTTTGACGCAGAACATTCAGTGTAGTACACAGAAAAAAATAATTAATTTTACCAAATGCGCAAAATTTCCCCTCGCTTAATTCCAAGCCAAAGGAAGCGTAAACAACGAAATTGTTTGCATTTTTTCCTACGCCATACAACAACGTTTGCAATCTTGCATACATTTTGCTAGATTCAGGCGTTATTTTATTTAAATTTACATGAAATATTTTCTACCAAATCTAGCATTCCCTTTATGAGTATTAGATAACGAAGAAAATTCAATGTTGTCTGTGTATCTGTTAGTATATTAGTTGTTGGGATGCGATTACAACGAATAGTTAAGCGATAACCAAACATGGGGAAAATCGATTCACTCTGCACTCATTTCTCACTCATAGACATACACCGTCAGAAGTGAGTGTTGCCACGTGTGAGTTATTCTGATTCTGTTCATTAGCATTCTGCTTTCATTTTATTCGTAGAAAACAGAATTGAGCAAAACTGAGCAACCGATCGTATACTGAGTGAATAAGATTGTAGCAGTGTGGATGTTTTCTGATTGCCTACTTTTCCCGTTGCTGAATGATCATTAACGAAAGCTATTCAGTTTAATCCAACTGAGTCGAAAGTAGTGATTGAATTACACTGCACTTCTTGTAAGATCCACATAATTTAATACATTCGGAATAAAGATCTAACATGATGGTTAGTATTTTGTATCAGAAAAGGTCGAGTTTGACAGCATGGAATAAATTTACAATCTGTTCGGCACTTTTTTTACTGTGTTGCGGAACTACAGCGATTTACAATTTCGTTCTGTAAATTACAGAAATTCATTTTTGGTGCTGGAATTTTGTAAAATGCCATTTTACAAAATGTTCGGTGAAATTTCTGTTTTGCAGACCGAATTCAGCAAAATAAAAGTACCTAACATAATTTTGGAAATTTGGTGAGTACTTCGTGTATGATTTCTCGTTCCCTCTTGAATCTTATACCAAAATTATTCGTAGATATTCCAACATTACAGTATCTGTTGAAAATCACTCAAGTTGCACACTTGCTACAAACTGGTTAAAGTGACTGCTTTGTAACTCAAATAAGTTTCTATCAAGTTGCTGTAACCATTTTTGACCATTGTTTAGAATCTTCAATTAATTTAACAATTAATTCATCCCAAAATGCATTGAACTTAGCATTCTTTACCAAATCGATCAATTACAGATTTGATGCATTCGATATCGATTTCGAATCTAGGTTCCGGTTCGAATGCCGCACGTTCGTATCCACGGAGCTGTGTCCTCCAACGTGACGTACATCCGTAACCGACTGAACACGGTGTCGATGATAAACCCGTACGAACTGATCCGTTACTAACAGAGCAAAACACAAGCGTAAAATTTTATCCGACTGGTAGACGATTGAGATTCCGAACGTGCCTAACAATAGTGACACATTTTCCTCCCCAATGCACACGGTGTCTCTAGCTACGGCGACCATCAATAAGCACCAAATGAAGAGGAAAAAATCCTCGAAAATAGATTTTCGGAAGACCACTTGGCATGGGAGTGCCTGTGTCGCACTTCAACACTCAAAAAATAATTGTTTGCGGAAATGGTTCCGCTGCTAGCGCTTATCGGCTCCAAAGAGGAACTACAATTTAAAATGTAATTTTCACCTTTCCAACGAACAGATTCTCTTGAACGCGAAATTGAACCACGGTTTTTACTAAGGTTTTTCGCTTCGTGAAACCGTGCCAAAACCAACCAAGTGTAGAACACGTACTACGAAACACACTTTGAACATGGATCCTTCGTGCTCCAGAAGACGTGATGGGCCTGGGAAAATAATTTTATTTCCTCATCTTATCACAAAAACGGCAGTTTGAGTGAATGGCTGGGTATTAACAAAATACACACACACACACCGTGGGAAGTAAAGCAATCAAAACAAAACAGATTGAGCATGACATAAGCAGTCCCGGAGGCTGCAGATACTTTGCCTACAGTCGTCTCACGCCCGGCGATGATGATGAACGGCCAGACGGACAGAACATCAAGGAACCACACCTTCCCTTACACTCCGAGAAACAGCGTGCTGAATGGAGTTTTACTTGATAAATTATGTATCTACATTTTCATTTCAATCCATTTTCGTGCTCTGAAAATAGATAGCCCGATTTGGGCGATTTTAGGCAACACGAAGCAGAATGAAGAACGTTGCTACGGGACCGACAGAGTAATGTAATGGCCTCTGACGCTTATCGTTCGGGAGGCAAGGATGCTCTTAAAGTTTAACGATGGAGCATTAAGGAGGGATACCAGCTGAGAAAAAAAAGATAGAAAATAGGCTTTGCAGTAAAATGAGCTGATGCCTAAATTGCCGATTGGATCTAAAAGGACTGATTTGGGAGATAATCCTTTGTGGCATTTGCTGTCCGACTCATTTTTAAAAGGCGAAACTGAAGTCAGTAAGATAAATTTGAATTGATTCGTGATTTGAGCGTCGAAAAGGGACGCTGTCATCAGGTAGAGGAGGATCCTTTGCAACAGGCTGCCAATATTTTTGGCTTAAGGACATTTCGATGACGTTTGGTCGAACTAAAATTCGATCGAATGGCATTTGGACGGAAATAGAACAAAATTTAGATTTTGGATTTTGGATCAATTAAGCTTCATTATTCTTTTACTGTATGTTTAAGGTGAATTGCTGCTCCATGTATTTTTTCCTATCTTTTATCTCACTCTTGCAAACTTACCTCGATATTTCAAATTTATAGATTTTGATTTTAAGTGAACAAACATCAAATCGAACTCCAAATGATTGCTCACAGCAAGTAAGCATGCAAACAGATGTGATGAAAGATTCAATATCGAGTACAGATTCTGAGTTAGGGACTGTTCATAAACACACGTAGACCAAAATTTGACACTTTCAAACCCCCTCCCCCATCGTAGACTTTCGTAGACTTTTTCCAACCCCCCCCACCCTCCTTAAAGTCTACGTAGACTTTATCAAATTAATTTTTATTTTTATTTATGGAAAATGTTCTACAATATGTGGTTGTGGCGGTTTGAGGAACGGTTTATTAAATAAAACTCAAACAATCAGGTTATTCAGTTATTCATTTTTATTCATTTAGTTATTCATTTTCATAAAAATACTACATAAATAAAAAAAACTACAATCAATTATGCAAATGCTTAAGATGCCCACACCATGGCTGCTTGAACCAATAATTAAAGTTCATCAGCGGAAGTTCCCTAGTAGCACACATGTTGTCATTAAGTTGAAAAAACATAAATGTGCTTTTGTTAGTCATAATCAAGTTGCTGCAACTGATCGTGGTATGCTACTAGGGTTCTGGTGGAATTGTTTTTTGGATGTCAAGTCCAATGATTTCGACAAAGCCAACCTCACAAAAAATTTCTTCCTGGCGTTGCTACAGAATCTTGAGTGGCCTTATTATCATCGACGAAATATCTGCCTTGTGAATGCTTTTGCGTTGATTTGCGTTCACTTTTGTCGCAAAATGCAGTCCACAATAAAAGCATATGCGGCTATTTTTGTTTTCACTTTAGGTATCAAGTTCAGTTTATCTTCTTTGAAAGTTTTCCAAAGCAAGTTGACGTCTTCCCAGACCTCTTATTGTATTTTCTACTTTGTCCTACATGCGCTAAAACCCTCTACTAAATGATTGTCAAATGGGAGCAAGTTAACTATCAAATATCATCTCCTTCACGTATAAATAAAAATACTCAATGCCCTAGTTGCACACTTGTTGAAAATAAGTCAAAGTAACTACAATGTGACTCAATTAAGTCACAATCAAGTTTCTGCAATTATGACAGAGATGTGTTTTTTGGGTGGTTGCACTGAAAATTAATTTTCGTTCATATCATGAAATCATAGGTAGGATTAACAAATCTATTCGTTGTTTTCGGTTGTTTGTTTCACCAAACTGTCCAGAACTTCGACAATAGAGAAGTTCTGGGCTCTAGTCAATCAGAAACTCTTCGAAACTAAGAAGAAAACAAATTGCACCAATGATTTCAAGAGAAGATGGAGAATCGTCACGGCGGGCGTTTCCGAGGATACCGTACGGAACCTGATCGCGGGTATACCACAGGTAGTTCGAGAGTTTAACAGAAAGAAGGATTAACATCTTTATCAACTTTTTCTATTGTAGATATGAATCTATTATTGTGAAATAAACAATCGGTACTTTTGAATGATGTGTAAATTTTGTTGCTCCCCCATCGTAGACAAACGTAGACTTTTTCGAAACCCCTCCCCCTTAATTGTCTACGTGGTTTATGAACAGATAAATTCTAAAGAAAGAGCCGTCGAGAATGCTTCAGCATAAGCCCTTAAGACAACATATTTTGGAACAACATATTTTCTCTAAATGATTGTTCATAAAGGGTGATACGGTCAAAATTTGGTCAAGGTAAAACGCATGTAAATCGGTGAAATCGTTTATTTAAAAATCAAATTAAATTTCTTTTTCAAGTTCAATTTGTATAAAATTCAGGAAAAATATTCAGTTAGGCTTCCGCTTTTCCAAATCCGAATTGCCGGGCCTTACGCTTGACCCTGCCATCAGATTTTGTACAGCCACCTTGTCCACCTTCTTCGCCGCAGAAAGCCAGTTTGCCTTGAACTGCTGCTCGTCCTTAGCAGTTTTTTTGGTCTTCTTTAGGTTCCGCTTGACAATAGCCCAGTATTTCTCAATTGGGCGGAGCTCTGGCGTGTTGGGAGGGTTCTGTCCTTGGGAACCACCTGCGCGTTGTTGGCGGCGAACCACTCCATGGCCTTTTTACCGTAATGGCAAGATGCCAAATCCGGCCAAAACAGTACGGAACAACCGTGTTTCTTCAGGAAAGGCAGCAGACGTTTATTCAAACACTCTTTCACGTAAATTTCTTGGTTGACAGTCCCGGAAGCTATGAAAATGCTGCTTTTCAAGCCACAGGTACAGATGGCTTGCCAAACCAGATATTTCTTTGCGAACTTTGACAGTTTCGTGTGCTTGAAAATATCTGCTACCTTTCCCCTTCCTTTTGCCGTATAAAACTCCTGTCCCGGATGCTGCTTGTAGTCGGCTTTGACGTAGGTTTCGTCGTCCATTACCACGCAGTCAAACTTCGTCAGCATCGTCGTGTACAGCCTCCGGGATCGTGCTTTGGCCGTCGTATTTTGTTTATCATCGCGATTTGGAGTCACTACCATCTTGTAAGTCGATAGTCCGGCTCGTTTTTTGGCTCGATGCACGGTTTTAGACGATACACCCAACTTATTTGCGGCATCTCGGAGAGATAGGTTAGGGTTTCGCTTGAAACTACCGGCAACTCTCTTTGTCGTCTCAGCGGCTTCCGGTTTTCGATTTCCCCCCGATCCAGACTTCCTGGCTGTCGACAAACGTTCCCCAAACACTTTAATTACATTTGTAACGGTTGATTTGGCAACTTTTAGCGATTTTGCCAACTTTGCGTGCGAGTAGCTCGGATTTTCGCGATGCGCGAGCAAAATTTTGATACGCTGCTCTTCTTGCTTGGACGGCATTTTGACAACTGAAGAGTGAATTCCAAAATCAAAATAGGAGCAACATTCTACACACACACACCTTCAAAATGAGGGGTGTTCAGGTTTTTTAAATGCAAAATTGAAAGAAATACGTCAAGTTGATATTGACCAAATTTTGACCGTATCGCCCTTTATTATCATAATCGATGTTTTACATCTAATCAAAGGAACAATTGGAACCAAAAACATTTCCAAATTACAGCGCAAATGGTAGGCATAAAATCATAAATCCCTCAAGACATAAACATAACATTTCCAATAAGGTCTGTATCCACATTAATCCGGACACCATCAAATCACTAATTCAAATTCAAATATTTCACGTAGGAGTAAAAAATTTCGCACTGGAATAGCTGAAAATCTTTGGTGAAAAAGACTATGGTTGGTGTTTACATTCCATGTTTTTTGTTCAAGATGGTGACGAATGAAAAACATGTGCGTGAGCGGATTTACGGATGTAAGTCAAATCCTGGATTTACCTAAATCAACTGTTTACGGTGTGCTCAAATCATTTTCGGAATGTTCGACGGTCGAGAGGAAACCGAGAAGTGGTAAAAACAATGGACATGCTGATCCTGTAATGCACCGAAAGGTGAAGAGGATATTGAAGCAAAACCCGAGTTGCTCTGTTCTGTAAACGTTGAAACTAATGTCCTCAAGGATTTGAGGCAGCTTCCAGGGCTGATTTTTCTGTTCTGCTATAGCCAGAATGCTACAGCTGAGCATTTAAGGACGAAGAAGTTATATACATTTCACGAAAATGGCATTAAAAATACCTTGTTAGGAAAGCAATTTGCACGCGTGGCAGAAAAAGAGCCTGCAGAGGCGATTGCTATCCTTCATCGAAAACCACAAAAAACCCGATTTGGTCTCATGACATTATGCAAAATCTAGTTTGGCATTGCCTGGATAATGATGCTTCCAGAGCACGACTATTGTATACCCTAATGGCCCGAGGTAGACAACCCTTCCGCGAGGTATGAGATGTTTTGGGAATGCGTGATCCTCCCTACATGCAAGCGAATTACGAATTCATTTGTTTGTATGATCCAATAGCGAATTCGTTTTTTATCCAGTTTCAAACTGGATCAGGTATCGAAATTGGGTCGGCTTGTTGTGTGTTAAACGTCAATGTGTATGGTTTTGTTTGTAGCTCATATCGGATTGAGGTTTGCACTGATAATAAGTTTGGGTATGGAACTGGTTCAAACCTAGGTTCAAAATCAATTCGATATAAGAGTGTAACGTCCACTTCCTTCCAGTTATACTATCCTTTTGTTTCCGTACTACTTGTACATGTCCAGCAAGCAGTTGCCACCCATCTGCGGCCTAGTTCCTGAAAGGGACTACAGGGACCGAGGATTTGGTAAATGTCGCAACCATAAGCAGCAACTAAAACCTGAAATATGTTACCTGCCTAGCACCTTCCAAACGATAATGTGACCCATTCAATAACCTCGAGCTAGCCACGAGTAATTGGCCCACTTTACTAAAATCGAACGATAAAACATTGTAAATTACAATCTTGAAAGTCGGCTTCGAAAAGTGTTACACACGCTTGAGCTTAACAAGTAAACAAACTGATTAAAAAACTATATATATGCAAAACCTGTGATGGAGTGTTACGAAGCAAATCAAGTGAATATCGTACCAAAAATCACACATCCGCCAAATTGTCCAGAGTTACGTACACTCGAGAGATATTGGGCTCTGATGAAGGGAAGCAAAGATATCAAACACATCCAACAAATTTGCATAAAGACGGCCACCACACTATCTGAAGAGTCTGTACAAACCCTAATGGATGTAGTTAGCCGCAAATTTTTAACATTTCATACAATTGTTAAATCATGCCACTGATAAATTTTTTCTTACCCTGTATTGCTTAGTGTTGTAAAGATTAATTCCAAATTTGCGGAGCAATATGACTAAATTTCAGTTTTCTATGATTTCTGGACATATGTTCATTTACTTTAATTGTTGTTGTTTTTTATGTGAAAATGCAAACATTACACACAGCAGGTTTATCTGAAAATGTTTAATAGAATTTTCCTGAGCTATCCAAAAATTGTCATTTTTTTTATTTCAATCAAAATGCTACTATTTTCTCTATTTGTAGAAAAATTACTCCGCTGCTCTGTGGTTGCCTTTCATCCTGTCAGTGGATGAATTTAGATAAAGGTCTGTTTTTTTACTATCTTTCTTATTGAAAATATATAGTTAAATAAGGAGAGGTCTGTAGCAGAGTTGATATTGGTCAATGTCTACTTCAGTTAAGTTACTGATTTCCTACAAACTCCTTAGTTCGGTTTACTTTGCTGATATTCTATCAATTTTAATAAAGTTCTGCGAACCATACTGATTTTTTTCCACTTTCAATTAAGTTTTGTGAAGTTTGACGAAGTTCTGAAATCTTTGCACTCTTTGCTCAAATAAGTTCGTTGTAGATCTGTGAAATATGTTAGAATTCTATGAAGTTCTACAAACAATGAACAAATCGTGGATAACTGATTTTACGAGTTCTACGAGTTTTGCAGAGATCTATGTTCCGTGTTCTGAGAATTTTGCTAAAACTTTACGACTGAATGCTGAAGTTCTGTAATTTTTCTGAAGTTACTTCGTTGTAGTTATGTGATTTTGCTACAGTTCGTCAACCTTCCTTGAAGTTCTGCAAACTTAACTTAACATCTATGAATTTTTTTGAAGCTTTTCAAACGTTGATGAAATGCATCATGACAAATCTAAGGCTTTGAAGGAGCAAATTTTTGTTAAGTGTTACAAAGGTTTCTAAAGTTCTATGAAGTTTGCTGAAGTTCAGCGAAATTTTAGTGTTCTGTAAACATTACTGAAGTTATGTTATCTATGCTTCAGTGCTAATAACTTTGCTGATTCCGGTGAACTTTGATAAAATTTGGCTAATGTTTTCTGATGTACTACAAACTAGATTTTTTTTCATCTTTGCTGGATTTTAGTTGAAAATTCTAAAGCTCTGCGTTTGTTGAAGTTATACCTACTTACTCTTCTGAGATTTTGCGAACTTGTTTTTTTTTATCTCTGCGAATTTTACTAAAATTTTGCGAACATCCTCGGGATGTCGTATGAACTTTTGAACATTTTTGGGAATTTGTTTTGAACTTCTCTCATAAAATCTTTGAACTACCATTCGGAGTCTCTTCTTGGGGAATTTCTATGGACTTCTTCAGAAAGTTCAATTATCAACTTAGGAATGTTTCATTTTCTTCTTTGAGTTGAAGGTCTGCAAGGTTTGTTGAAGTTCTGTGAGCTTTATCGAAGTTCAGGGAATTTTGCACTACAAACTGTACATTTCTGACGTTCTAAGAAGTTTGCTTAAGTTTGGTAAATTTTTGAAACTGCAAAGATTATTGACTTTTCAAACTTCACTGGAGTTCTGCGAAGTTTGTTGAAATTTTACTTTTCTTAGGTTCTGAAAACATGAACATAATGGATCTAGACATGTCTGAAGCCTAGAAAGAAGCGCCTAAAAATGATCTGGAAAATTTACTGAAGTAATCTTTGCTTTAATTTTGTGGCTTTTCAGAAGTTACAGCTTTGCGAAATGAGCATTTTTTTAGGTTGGCTGTTAACTGCAACCAGAAACTTATTGTTGTTCTACGAATTTAACTACGAATTTCGCTGAATTTCTTTGCTGATGCTGTTTCTTCAATAAAAATCAGCGATATTTACTCAAGTTCTACGAGGTTATTATACTTCGGCGAACAAATTTTCATGAAGCCCTTAGAACTTTGATAAGAAGAGATTAGTTACTGACTTTGCTCAAGTTCTTGTTCTTCTGAAGCGCTTTGACTATGGTACAAATAAAAAAAATAAACAAATGGTGAAGTTTTGCTTGCTTTGGTGGAGTTTTATGAATACTGAAGTTCTACGAACTGTACTGAAGTTTGAGAATGTGTGAGTTTAAACTTTGCCAAAAATCTGTGAATATTTTAGCATGTCTTATTCTGTCAGAATTTAGAAGTAACAATAGAAACGCCCAACACGCGGAAAGAATTGGCACCTTGCCTTCCGTCTTCCGTTTGACCTTCTGTTGCATCTTCCGGTCGCTTAAAACGATCGGATGGCTGAAACTCAGGTTTCCACTCGATGGACTCTCCTTCTCCAGGAGTGCCAGAATCTTGTAGATGTTTCCGCGATCGACTCCGGCCGACACGAAGTGGGTTACAATGCCCAATTTTTTAAGGCCCGGATGAAGCAGGCGGTACGAACAAACCATATATCGAAGTTGTTTCACTGTTGTGAGCTGTCAAGTTTTCACAGTATACAGGCAACTAGTATAAATTTAATATTGACTGTCGGAACAACCACCAGCTGACAGGGTAACCGCATTAAAAATCTGAACATTCAGCCTCTTTTTTATAATGCACGCTTTAGTATAAACAGTAGGGTGTATATAAACTCATGAATTTTGAGCCATCGAACGGTACATAAGTCTGAGGCTCCGAAATTGTCCTCTTTAGGCCCTACCGGAATCGGTTCCAGAGTTTCCGGATGCGGCCAAATCCACTGGTTGATCTATGACATGATGTTTTTAAAGATCTGTATTCGAAATCGTGAATTTATCCGGATGTGGCCAAATCTCCTAGTTGGTCAGTGATATGATGTTTTTGGATATCAGTATTAAAAACCATGAATTTTGAACCGTCGAATGGTACAACTACTTGAGGTTTCAAAATTGTTCCCTTTGGGCCCTACCGGAGCTGGTTCTAGAGTATCGGGATTTCGCTAAATCCTCTAATTGGTCTATGACATGATGTTTTGGAATGTCGGTATTCAAGATCGTGACTTTTGGCAGTCGGTTCCAAAATTGTCCTCTTCGGATGCATACCGGAACCGGTTCTGTGTGAGTATGTGCTCAGAATGACCAGTTTAAAAAAAAATCGGCCAGCATGTCGTTTCAAGAATTCATACCTTTCCTTTCAGGCAAAGATATCAAAAATCGGCTTTAAAATAAGGTTTTGGGAGCAAGTCAAAGTCTTGGGTCATTTTTGACCTTGAATGCACTATGTGTAACATTTTATATAGCGTCACTTCTAGAGGTTGCTCAAAGCTGTAACTGCCCAAAATATGTTCTTTTTCAAAAGTAAGGAAAAGTCAGAAAATTTCAAATCTCTAGTTTTTTTCAGTTTAGACGTTAGGGGTTTTTTGAGATGTTAATTGGTCAAAAACGACCCCAATACACAGAGAAGGTAAAGTAAATTACAGTAAATTATAGCACAGAAGGACAAGTTAAAATGGCGAACATCATATTGTGATTATGTACAAACAACCAATGCGGGTAGGTGGATTACATACTGGAAATAGATACGATGAATTTTGTATACGGGCAATTCAAGGTATAGAAAACAACAGATCCTATTGCTCCTACAAAAGAAATGGATCGTTGACCTCTTCCTAAGTTCCCGATCCCTCTTGTACTGATAACTTGAAATTTCATTGACTTGTCAATCTTTGGAATCAAAACCGAATTGGATGCAACTATTTGCAGAAGTTCACAAATAAGTGCTGGTTGTCTAGAACAATGTAGAACAGTCTAGAATGTTCCTAATTTTTGAAGATTCGATTCTTTTGGGGAACTGTGAGGTACGTTCCCTTCTATGTATAGTTGCCAGGTTTTAAAAGGTACAAGAGTTCACAAAGTAAACAAAAGGGTATTCTTCGTATGAACGAACAAATTTGAGAGAAAAAAATAGATAACATTCGTCATTAAAGTACTGTAAATAAGTGTATTTCTCCTTACTCACAATCTGGGGTAAGATGAAATGATACTTTTTATGTCCTTTTTAAACTGTAAGCTTCTACATGTTTATGAATAATTTTAAGTTTGTTCATGTTAGAAAACTCTACGTGCAAAAACATCTAACTTCTTTTAATTTGTTGTACGCAAAGATACGCATAGTTCAAATTTAAAAACAAAACAAAAATTATCACCTCTGTACAGTATTCTGAATGTAAATTAACACTGAAGTGATAAAAAAATTGAATTATATTTTGAGAGGTTGGTCGTCTAAACTGAGCTGGAGTTCAGAACATAGGATCTTTAATTGCAAATGTATTTTTTTCGGAAGGTCGAACGAGCTGAATTAACTCCAATCAAATCGATACGAAGCAAGCCTTTCTTAGCCTTTCAAGCTTATTGCATTCACGTATTGCTTACTCTCAACTTAGTTTTCTAACTGCACTTCGACTGTTATTAATTGAGAGTTCTTCATGCCAATGCAATGTTTGCATTGTTTTTTATACAGTAAAATTCAACCCAATGCTCAGGGATTTGGGAAATTATTCCTTACGAAAAATACCTTACCAGACCGAGAATCGAACCCAGCCACCTCCGACATGGTGTTGCTTCGCTGTAGCTGCGCCTTTACTGACTGAGCTAAGGGGAAACTGTTGACTTAATATAAATGTTGGATAAAGTCGAGAAGTCATCTGCACTTCCATGATAAATCACCGAGATGTTAAATTTATGGCATAAGGTTAACAACAAGGTTCATTGTGAGTAACGGTATGTTATATCTATTAGAGCCACACGTGCGTGGTTTCTTTAATTGAAATGCATTGTGTTTTTTTTTCATATCGAATTTCTAATCTCTAAATCTCTAATCCTACGGTAAGGATGCTATTAGAGTCACATCGTTGTATGTGGTATATTTCAGAGGAATACGAAAGCAACGAGTATAGGTGGTTAATTTAGTTCTAACAGAACAGTGTCTCAAAATATAGATTTTGAGCAGTTATTTCCATTATGCCATTATGTAAAAACTGATGTCATATCTCCCACATTGCACTCAGCTCTTAAGCTCTTGTTGTTGACGATTATGGGTCTTACTGCCTCTGTGGAATTCAAAATAGGAACAGGTGTTTGGATTCAGCATGGCCAAAGATATTACTAGGCATCCATACTCTCGATAGGGATTGTCTTGTGTTTGTCGAAAACAGCATCCTTACTGTTGGTTTAAAATGGTCCCAAAGTATGTTTAAATCCTATTAAATAAACCACAAACATGTCAAACAGAATGCTTACTTTTGTTGTAAATCGGTTTCCATACTATATACTTAAAGAGAGGTAAATTCTACTGAGCCTGCCAAGCATTTTACTCTTAACGTCGTTAGGAATTTACACTATAATTATAAAAAAAAATCCTTAGGAAGAAATATTTTTAATTAAAATTGGCTCTCAAAACATACTTGGGTTCTTGTTTTCAACTATACTGTATATTAATTCTTTCCCTTTTTGCTTTGCCTGCATTTCATTAAATCTTCCTGAAGGCTCAATTATTCAAAAATAGCACTCAGTACACATAGAACCGATGCAAATGATTCATCACTGGGGAAGTTGTAAAATAGAATATCCCATGCCAAATCAATCAATCCGATCAAAAGCACGCACTTGCTTCTCTTTCTCTGTCTCTCTCTACGCTTTCCACGCGAGTATTATTTATTCACAAATCCACAGTCATCATACCGTCCGACGCGCCGCCGATATTCGGAAACGATGGCGCACTCAAATGGTACTGCAGCAAAAATCCAATTGCAAATACAAGTCAATATATTTTATCGATGCTGTTCTCTGTACTTTGTCGTGTAATCGTATTATTTTTATTCGTTAATACTTTATGTTGATACTCAACGGAACCGGCTTCACACATCCCCAGTTTACGATTCCTTCACGTAAAACTTGTTCGTCGAATATGTCGATACATAATATTGTGTTTTTGTATTCATGATGTTTATACACCCATCCTTCCACTTCATGTAGAACCAGAATAGCAAACATATAACCAGATATTTGTTTAAATCGATTGCTGAAATAACGTTACTTTCTGTTTTTTTTTCGCTACTTGCATTGTTGATTTTTGCATCTCTTACCCCTGAAATGCTGCAACATTGAACAAACAAAAAACACATGCACAAATACAGGAGCTCGCAAGGCTTCCGCAGGCGATGTCAGCGAACGGAAGGAACTTCGCGAGCGGCTAAAGTGCAAGAGCTTCCGCTGGTACTTGGAAAACATCTACCCCGAGAGCCAGATGCCGCTGGATTACTACTTCCTGGGCGAGGTATGTGCCTAGTAAACAACAATGCTCGCTCGAGCGATATCAACAATGGTAACTAACATTATTCTGTTTCATTTTGCCCCGCATGATATAGATTCGAAATGTAGAATCTGGCAACTGTCTCGACACGATGGGACGTAAGTCGAACGAGAAGATTGGAAGTAGCTACTGCCATGGGCTCGGTGGCAACCAGGTGTTTGCCTACACCAAGCGGCATCAGGTGATGTCCGACGATAACTGCCTGGACGCGTCCAACGCGCTCGGTCCGGTGAATCTGGTGCGGTGTCACGGGATGGGTGGCAACCAGGAGTGGGTGTACGATGAAGAGGTAAGTGGCGCGTTTTTTTTACTTATTATACACTCTTGAGAACTAATACAAGGACAGTTGTAAACACATGACCCTACGAAACTGCAGGATCGAAATAAAATCGAAACAACCTGTATTTGGAAGGTAATTTATCTGTCAATCAATATGAGCTACAGAAAGCATCTATTGGATCACTGTTCAAAATCAAATAATGTCCAAATAGCACATACACACAGTGACGGATAACACAATAAGACCAAAGCCCGATTTTCATTCAAAACAGTCATGTTTGGGAGTTTGTCTTTCATTTTCCCATGCACCAATTGAGTTGAAATTTCGGCCTAGAAGCAACTAGGATTTTCATCTGTATTAAATCCATGATTTTTCATTCACCACTTTAAAAGTTATAGACGCACTTACGACAAAACAATACGACCACCATTTGATTCGCATAGGTAATGTTTAAATTAGAGGATCTGATTTTGATTCAGAGAAAATTTAGAAAATTTAGAGATCGTAGTTCAAATTCATCAACATGACCTAAACTTTGGAAATTAAAAGGTGTTCTTATTGTTTTGTCGTAAGTGGTGTCTGTAACAAAAAGGTGAATCAAACAATTTTTAATTTGCCAGCTTTAAATTCCCAGCTAAATTACTTCAAGCCTCCAAACTTGGCCATTTTGGATGAAAATCGGGCTTTGGTCTTATTTTATCGTCACTGTATTATTTGATTTATAATTAGTTCCAACTTGGAGTATCTCGTGACCCTGACTAGATACCAGATGTTTTCAGTTAAATTGAATTGCAACCACGCTTCAACATCCTCTTCTTTCTGGAGAAAGGTGGTAAATGAAAGGAGAGCCGAATACAGCAAAGGCTGCCAACAATACATAGTTACACTCAATTGAGAAGTTTAATGCTTTATAAAATCACACAGCAGTTACAGATAATTTTGTCAATCAGCAGAGAGGCTCAAAGCTTACCCCATGCTATCCATAAAATGATGCATCAAGTATTCTGTAATATCTGGGACACCGCAATATTTCCGACCGGCACTGCACGAAATGTACCATGTTCATAACGCTTATAAGACATCTACAGACATGAGACTTGGGCCATGTTTGAAGAGGACCTGCAAGCACTTGGTGCATCCGAGTGACGTTTGCTTAGGAACACCTTTGGCGGTTTCCAGTAGAACGGTGTGTGGCGGCGAAGAATGAATCAAGAGCTCGCTCAACTCTGAGGCAAACCAAGTAATCTGAACGTGGCAAAAGCTGGAAGGATACGCTGGGCAGGGCATGTTGTGAGATTGCCGGATAACAACTCTGCAAAGATGGTGTTCGCTTCAAATCCGGCTGGTAAAGGAAGACGTTAAGCACAGCGGGCTATAATGGATTTTGCTGAGAACTGCAAAATAATTATACAAAATTCAATCGCATCATTTTGCATGGCAGATGGTCACTATTCATCCGTTTGTGATCTACTACAATGTAAATTTGTATCATTATATCTCCTGTTTTTGATCATAACTATATTCTAGTACATTGTTTCTTTAATGAATTGTTTGATTTTATGAAATTAATCTTGTCAAAATAACTAAAACATACCTATTTACTGATAGAGCATGCAGTCAGTATAGAGGGAGTCAGTATAAAAATAAGTACAATTTACCAACAAAAACATATGAAAAATGGTATTCAAATGGATGTCGAATAGAATTTTCATGCCAGTTCACATGGATGGAGTAGTTGGGACAATCAAACGTGCTGCTTACAAATACAGCTTATGTCCAAACAGAGATAAGTTGATCTCAGATGCTTTATCGTTCTATGAATGGGCTGTTGAATATCAAGGAAACTCAATGGCTTTTGGGTACGTGAAACAAGTCGATTACAATGCAGCTATGACTAAACTCCATCTTCGAATGGAAAATGTGGAAAAGATCAAAGGTACACAAAATTATCATTGTTTTTTGCTGCAAGAAAAGTACATACTAAAAGTTAAAAGATACTCGAAGAGTTCTGAGGCTGAAGTTAAAAACCTAAAATTTGAAAGATGTCCAATCCAATATGGCGGTCAAATTTGTTTATCGTGTCAAATTAAAGCCCTACTTTTTTTCTTTCTAGAAACATGCTGTTTACAAGAGGTTTTAAAGCAAATTTAAGAGATATGGCATGATAAGCTGGTTCAGAATTGCTCAAAATCGGGCTTTTTACAAAACTGTTTGACCCCATGGCGAGTGAGGAGTCCGTCAATTCGAGTTGAGCAAAGTGCTATTTTCATTTTTACACCACCTTCAAGCAATCAAGCAAAAAAAAAATCAATTTCAAAAGACCTCATGTCAATGGCGGCCTGGTTTGACAAACAATTACTCAGATAAGCTTAGTTTCACGGACCCATTTACAAATTCTCGACAACTCACAATTTTTTTATCAATCAGGATGTGTACCAGAACGAATGTTTGAAGAAAATGTTGATCCCGTTTCTAGAAACATCATGCAGATGAACAATACGTGTTTTGGTCGGATTAAGCGTCATGGTCTATTTAAAAAAAACACAATCGCTCCTGAATGCCCATTGGAACCCTTTTGTACTCCAAAATTACAACCTCTCAAATCTGCCTATTGCCTAATCGAAGATTTCTTCGGGATTTTGAGCTCCTTGGTGTACAAAAATAACTGGAGAGCCACGAATTGCAAACATTTTATTGGTAGAATCAAGACATGCATTCGCAAAGGTGACATTTGGGCCGTACAACGCTGCTGCTCCGACATCAAACGGAAGCTTCACCGAACAGGCGCTACGGACCGGTTTCAAATGTTCACCGTTTTCAAATGTTTCAACAATATACAATGTTTAAAGATTCAACAAATCAGATCTTTTTCATGTATGTTTATCTTGGTTTGACAGCTTGAGATTATTATTTATTCGTAGCCTAGGTCCATGTTGATTGTTCCGGTTCAAATTTCTTCTTTGTGTATTATTCGCTGCAATTCCTTTTTAATGGTGTCGGCTCGCAAGGCCTGACAGCTTGAGATAGAAATTCTAAAATTTTAGTTGCCACCCGTTAATGCATAGAGAAAATCGATTAATAGATCATTGTAGATAGGCTCTTATAGTTACACTGATATAGTCTTCCTTTGTATTCGCCCATACGCGGAGTAACGATCTATGATGTTGTTGCTTGAGAAGATAATAATTTCTTATCACCTTGAGGCTCTAGGAGTAGACAGCACTTGTTTTTTGCTAGAACAAAGTTGTGAAGAGAAAGTATTGATAGTTCCGTTAGCGCAAGGCAGGCTGTGAAAATTGAATAGAAGTAGTTTTTGAAATTGACCGAAGGGCATTGTGTCAATATTTTCTCTTCACAACTTTGTTCTCGCAAAAAAAAAGTGCTGTCTACTCCTAGAGCCTCATGGTGATAAGAAATTATTTCCTTCTCAAACAACATCATCTTATAGTTCTGTTCGCTAGTAATGAAAAATCTGTTGCTGTATTGAACGTACTTTAAAGTACTTAAGATGTATTGAATGGTACTGAACATGTCATGGTTGTTCTTAAATTGCAAATTTTCGACTGTAATTAATGGAATCCAAAATAAGTTAAGTGTTTTACAAGTACCTAAAGCGAAAGGTAATAGATTTCCGGTAGAAAAGGTGTTTTAGATTGTTTTTAAAGTAACGAAGTTTAGTATCAAAAATTCCTCGCGTGCTAAGTTCCACGTCCAGTTATTTTTAGAGGTACGTTTAGAGATATGTTTATGTTTTACCCAATTTTGAACAAAATACATTTTTGAAAATGCTGTTCCAAAAAAACTGATGTCTCAGATAAGTTTATTTTTTTGTTTTGAACGTTTGCACGCGAGTAAAAAAACATTTTTTATCGATACGCGTATTTCGTCTACAATGTGCAGACTTCTTCAGTGTCTCGTACTAATAACTCGACTTTTTTATGTTTGTTATTTTTAATAATCCAGTGGTCAATCGAAGCAAATTTATTACTCGAATATCTGGGGAAAAAAATGCTCAATTATTTGAGCATTCAATCGAATAAACGATTAATCGGTACATAATCAGACATCTTGTACAAATCTTACATGCTACTACTGTATTAAAGGGAGATTCGATAATTATTGCGACACTTTCTAACTTGTGTAAATTTTTCCGTGCTCAACCGAAAGTAGCCCAATTTTGTTTGGGGTCTATTATTCACATCCGCTCTGTTGTGCAGTTATCAGTAAAACTCCGGTTGAGATAAAATAAAATCAGCAAACCATTCGAGAAAGGTTTTTGTTCAGCCACTTGTAAAAATCCTGGGTTGTTGCATCACGCCTTCGTAGAACTACCTCATATTCATACTACTATGAATATACATCATTCAACACCGTTGGGTCCGACGAATGTTCCAGGAATGAATAGCAGTGGACCACAATCAAGCAGCTGAATGAAAACCGGGAACAACGCGTAAAAAATCGTCAGAGTGCGGATAACTCATTTCAAGCGGAATACGAACATTTAGACGCAGGACTTTGCCTTGTTTAGCAAAATTTCGTCCAGTAGGCCATGAGACGATCCAACTACAAACGCACAAGGTGCAAATCATCCCAAATCGGGAGAACGCCAGCAGAGTGTTGCCAAAACGTGTGCACGGAAACTCTACACGAAACTGCCAACAAAATACCGGTGCTCAGCCATTAATGATGAGACCTATATCAAACCGGATTTTAAGCAGTTGCCGGGACATGAATATATGCTGTAGATAACCGTTTCAAATTGGAATAGCTGTCGAAATTCCCTTCGAAGTCCTGATTTGGTAGGCCACGTGCACTAGTGGCAAACGGAGTGAGCCATTTGTGACCAAAAGTACTATATATGGAGAGGTTTACAAAACTGAGTGCCTCAAAGCACGATCGAAACCAGAGTGGCCAAATACTCGGGAAAATCAGAAAATGCGGGAATCCAAAATCATCGGGAAATTTGCGAGAAAAAGTCGGGAATTTCAGAATCCATCGGGAATTTTTGTCACATGCTCACATTTTTTTCTAATTGATAATTTGAGTAGCGTTTTTCTCATCTACTCGGTCCAGCGATCTTATTAACGGAATAGAACAATGGTTTGTCTGCAAATCCAGCGTTGCTGAAGAAGAAAACTCTGTTCTGTGGATGGCCCGGTTGTCAACTGGAAGGCGTTTAAATAATTGAGAGGGAAATCAGGGATCTGCGAGCCAGCCCTGTCTTTGAAGTCCTCAACATCGTTAGCAGCGGCTTGCACATTGTACGCAATTCTTTCAAGGAAGGGTAATTACTAACAGATTGGCGTACCGCTTAGATCTGACTAAACGGCTGTGACAGGTGAGGTTATGCACATGATGGTTTTATTTTACTTGACTGGAACTCCTTGAGTGATCCTTATGACTGAAGCATCGCCATTGTGTGCATTACTGTAAATTTTAAAAATCTATTGTATCAGTCACCTTAAAGTTAACCGACTTTCAAACTTTGTTGTGCACGATGCGTTACCGCCCAAACGCAAAGATAACGGAAACGGAACGGAAAACGGCAATTTTGACAGTAGCTGCAAATGACTTCGATATGTCCAATTAGAATCGGCTTGGATCTAGCCTGTTTTCTTTCCGGCAAGCATTGTGTGGCCACCCTGTAATTCTGTGCTGTACCGCAAGACATGAACCCACCAAACTGTCCTGAACTCCGTCCGGCCGAAACCTATTGGGCTATGATGAAGCGGGAGAGCAAACGAGAGGCAAATAATGATGGTTTCATTTTGATAACTATAGCTGATAGACCAATCAATCTAAGGTGTCGCAATAATTATTGATAATAATTATGGGTTCACCCTTCCGGCCTCATGCGTGAAGTTTTCAAGAAATGTTTCGTCCTCTGGAGCATCCTTTGGTTAGCAATTTGATCGCTGTTTTCTTTTGTACGTGATTTTTAGTTTAAAACAAAGCAGTGCTAATTTAGTTAACCTAGAATTTGTTATGGATCTTTGCTAGCGGGTGATTTTTGTTGCGTCAATCTCGTAGAAGCAATCAATTGATGCATCATAAGTTTCATCATCAGCATTTAAATCAGTTGGTAATCATATTTCAAATATGCTACGCTGATTCTGGCTCCTATTCCAATCTTGTAATTCGTTTCGTGCCCGATATCAAACTATACCAACTGCGCAGAAAAAACAAATCTCATTACTTTTATTTCTTTTCCAGGACAAGACTATCAAGCACGTCAACAGTGGGAACTGCCTGACGCGGCCCACGCCGGACGACCCGTCCACGCCGTTGCTGCGGCCTTGCAAATACAGCAAGGGCCAACAGTGGCTCATGCAGTCCAAGTTCAAGTGGCAAGCGCAACACGACAATCGAATCAGCGACGACAGATAAAACCAACCAACTCCATAGGGAGTGGTTTCGCCACAACCACCATCATCATCATCATAATCATCTGCGACGTCATTTCCGGTCATGTGTAGATCAGTCGAACTCATCGTGTTTCACCGCAAAGGGGATTAACAATCTGACGCGCGACCTGATGCTGCGTTAATCTATGGGGAATTGAGAAAGTAATGTGACTCGATGTGAAGATACATCGTCGCAATTCCGGGTCGCATGCTCTTCAGTCCAAATGGCTGCGACTGGAGATTGAACGTTTTTGTGGTTATTTTAGTCGATTTATATCTTGATAGTGTAATTAGGAACTAAGAAAAGTTAGACATTTTTACTATTGATTGAGTTTAGGAATTAATTAGAGATAGCTAACAATTTCCACGTCCGTCGTTCGTATGGGTATGTTTCTGAGATGAACGATGTATGAGGGAATGCATGGGGGGTTTAATAGCTCGATGTGGACATTAGGAAGTGATAGAAGCATTGATGGTGCAATTAATGAACGTGACTATTAGATTTGATTGCAAGGTTAAGTGAATTTTCTGGACGTCGTCGTCGAGAAACATGAGAATATTTGCCAGCAAAATGTAATAATAAATGCAAGAATCCGGACGAGCCACAGGTCGAAAAAGGTTGACAATGTACATACAAAGAAGAAGAAAAATCGTTAGCTCATAAATATAATTTTTCCCGTCTTTCTGGATGACTGAACTCGTGCAAGAATGCACCTGAGTGAAAGGCAATTTTACCTATTAGCACAAGCGGACATGTTCCTAACCTCTCAGAACGATGAAAAGAGCGAAGGAGACGCACGGGAATTGATCAGAATTGATGCTAGCTAGAAGACCAACAGTCAAACAAATGGAGCCACTTGGTCGATAACAGATTATGAATGACGCATATCACGTAGTAAGAAGAAATCAATAATGGAATGCAGGCACCACACCATTGGTATGTCGTTTCAGCATTGTACGCTACTATGTGTGAGGCCGTCTTACAACTATCGCATAAATTGAAGAAGGATTATCACAGACAAAAAAAAAGCATCGGAAGAATCGAACAATGTTTGGCTTTTTAGATCGCGCACGTTACATAAAAAGAAATGCTGTTTAAGAAAGGAACGAATTATAGTGATTCGTGTTGTGTTTTGCCTGATCCAGATTTGCCTGGACAGAATTTTTCGGTTCCATTCTGAGCGTGTCGTTGTTTCTTGAAATTCTTGAAAGGGCTTTCTCGGTAAATACCGCTTTCTTGACTGTGGTTCCAAAAAAGCTCATTTTTATGCACTTCGACTGCAACATTTACCTTTAAACGAGAAAGGGGGGAAATCGGCAAAGATTATTCATTAGGGCCTAACTGTCAAACGTATAACAATTGATTCTTCCGTAAATTTCTAGTGGCGCAAAAGTTACCCATGTATGTCTCCAATTCTATCGGATAGGTGAACTCTTACTCTTCAAAATTACCGTGGTGGATTGATTAAGCAAGTTTTCAATGATGAGATATTCGCATTAAAAGCCATTATTTACGTATGTCAGTTAGGCCCTAATCAAAATATTTGTCGAAATGTGTCTGTGTTGTAGAAATTTACACTCAAAAAATCGACACGTTGTTTCCACGTGAAACGCACGTAATTCTCGTCCACTGCCAAAACCAGTAATAAGCACTTGGAATTCACGTAAGAGCTACGTGATATCCACGTATATCCTTATTCTACGTGAACATCACATAAATGTTACATGATTGTTTACGTACAATTACTGACACGTAATGTTCACCTGATTCTACTGAAGAAGATTTGCTTACGTGTTTAGGTGAAAGTTACGTGAAATTTAACGTGGTAACAACGTGTCGATTTTTTTGAGTGTATGAGGAAAAGTGTAAAGTCAATAAACCAACCTAAATTTGTTGGGTTATTCATATAATGTCTAAAAGAACAATTGATGAAGTACATTTGCTATGCAAAAGTATTCACAACATTGTATTTTCTCGGATCAGTATCTTGTAAACTACGAAATGCACAAAAGTTAGAATGAATTGAAATGGTTCAGCGAAGCAAACATGGCCTTCTAATTTCAGATCTGTATGACTTCTTGACGACGAGATTAGTGCCGGTAAAAACGCGTAATGGAAGAACGCCATGCACTTTCACATCAAGCCATTCCAAATTGTATCCTGGTTAATTTCTTTTTTTTTAGCCCTTTCAAGATTCAGTGCGCACTCATAAACTTGTTTAACAAATAAAAATTAGTGTGAACAAAAACGAAAAGGTTTGTTTTTAAAACAAACAACTAATTGAATAATGATAGTTATTTAAAACATTGGTTACCTGGCAGTTTCTCCCTAAACCAGAACAAAAGGGTAAGGTGCTGGAAAGATTTGAATTTAATATTCCCTTTCTTCCTCTATGGAGGAATCCAGGTAACACAAAAGTGAGGTTAAACGTCGTAGATGGCGCTCGTTTAAAATAGTGTTTCAAGTTGTCTAAGCAATGTAAATGGTGATGAAAAGATCAGAAAATCGACGATAATGACCTTACCGAGCAATACCATACAGTTTTAAAAATAACCAGAAAGTTATTATCAATTTCTGTTTTAGATACTACGATGTTAAACCTCACTTTGGCTTTACTTGGATTCTTCAATACATACATACATACATGATTTGAACTTTGTCCGTTTATGTACGAATTTTGTATAATTACAAAGATAAAAAAAATGCATTTTTAGAGAAGACTTAAAACTACTTCTTGGTTCAACTGTCTTCAATTATTAACCTTTGATAATGTCTTTTTGGAATAGTGACAAAATTCAACAATCATACATACTTGTATTTTTCTTTTAATTTAAAAAAAAGGTTAATAGTTCGTATGCCATAAATTAAGTTTTTCCCGTTATTAGACAAATTAAATCCGAATAACCAACGAGCAGATATCGTTCCTTGCCGTTAACCATGACCATACCTAGGATCGGGATACCTTCCTTGCATATCGCATAAAAAGTTTTTTGATGGTATGGAATGTTACAGTGATCTTTGATACAAAATATGCAACTAGAAAGGAATGTAATCTACTCTCAAAACAAACCAGTTTTGCTTTGAAAAGGGCACAAAAGCGTTATTTTGAACGCTGGTTCGGGAAAAACGCAGTGTAGGAGAAAATGCAACAATAGTTGCGGAACGATAGTAGCGTTTTTTCCCCATGTTGAGTATATTCATCGCTGCGACCATTTCTTAGATCTATTGTGATATATTTCCGGTTTTGATGTTGCTATATCAGTATGTCGTATCACTATTATGTGATGCGCCCGAAATGGACTGACTCAAAGCATTTTCCCAGCCAGGTACATTCCGAATAAAATGCACTACTTGTCTGGGCTCTGCATTCCAAATATCAAAGGGTTCTGCAAGCCCCTTATCCAGAAATGTACGCCTTTTATTAAAGATTGCTGTACAATAACATAGCAGGTGTTGAGAGTCTTCCTTTTCTATGCCACACAATCGACACATATCCTCTTGAAGTTTTCCTATTAGCTTCAGGTGATATTTGCATGGACAATGCCCTGTTATTAAACCAGTGTAAGTACTGAGATCATTCTTTGATAATTCAAGAATTTTGCGAGTCATTGAAATGTTCGGATTTATGAACCGTTTCGCTTGCCTAGCAATGTGTGTGTTGTTCCAGTTGGTCTCCACTTTCTTTTTTTCCCATATCTTGATCTCCATCCTAAGAGAACAAGCAGACACTCCACAGAATGGTTCTTGTCCTATAAATTGTTGGGATGATCTGCGTCTTGCTAACACGTCGGCTTTTTCATTCCCTGAAATTCCGCAGTGGCCGGGAAGCCGATGTATGTTAACTTGTTTTTTACAGGCCAATTTTTGAAGTGACATAGCACATTCCCATACAAGTTTAGACATGTTGCTGATTTCTAAAAGCATTCAGTGCTGCTAGACTATCAGACATAATACAGATATTTGAATGACTATAGTTTCTACGCAAGCATACTACAGAACATTCAATAATTGCTTGAATTTCTGCTTGAATTTCTGCTTGAAACACGGTTGGCCATTTACCCAAAGATATTGAGATATCTACTCTTGGATCAGTTAACCCTGCTCCCACAAGATTGTCCAATCTTGAACCGTCTGTATAGAAGACGATTGATCCTGGACGAATATTTGGCCCTCCATTAGTAGCGTTAGTGGACAAATAGTTGTGCATGGAGCTTCCATGAACATTTTTTGGTACACTAACGCTTCTAACGTACCGCAACTGTTGGAGCATTTACCCTATGCGAAACCAAACAATTATCACGACTCTTAAAGCAACAGGCTTCCGTGGTCTCCATGCCAAGCAAAAACTACGCAACACCTTCGCGTTACTTACAAATACAAAACATCATAATGTCATAACATTCCCTTCCATGTTAAGAAAGAAAATGCTTTTCCTACATAATGAATAGAAGGTATCCCACCTAGAAATGGTAACCAACGGCCATCTCGTCACTGATTCCAAAATAATAATAAAAAACAGAACTTTTGAAACGAAGCAAGATCATTGTGTATTTCAATGTTTCCAACCCAATCAATAGGTGGCACGATAACACCCGTGATAAAAACCCGGACCACTCTGCATTTACACATGAACCGTTTTACAGCAATATGATACAAAAAAAAAAACACGTAAAAGCTACCGTTTGTAAATGACATAGCTGTATAAATGTAAACTTGAGCAGAAGATTGATTTGTCCATAAAACCGTCTGTACATAAGTAGCTATATATTTAATAAAAACGACAAATGCAGAAGAAGAAAAAACTCTAAACATGAAGATGATTGAACAACCGAAACAAATATATCATTTAAAACTAGCAAAACAAAAACACTCCACGTGATAGTAGTTTGAGAAAAAAAACACGCAGTAGTTGAAATATACAAATGTGGCACGAAGAAGTGAGTCGGTGTCAGAAAATGAAATATCATCATCAGCACAAAAAAAAACAGAGCTTACTAAGTTTTTTCCACAACAACAAAATTCGTCTTCTCAAAACTATCGAACTTCAATTTGATTGAGCTTAGCATTTAGTTATAAGATAGTCTGGTTTATTTTAATTCAGGTGATGGTGTGCAATTGCTCTTTTTAAGCTTATTTAATTTTTCCTAGCATATCTTGATATTCGGAATTTAGAAGCCTTCTAGCTAACTCAACACCGATTGAGTTTGCCAGATACAGCGATAATAAATGCAAGGTTGTTTATTTAGTTAGAACCTAAACGTACATTGAAGCAAGGCTGTAAGTTTTTTTTAAACAGAGAGATAAATAGCAAGTACGCGCATAATATTACTTTACCACTATTTTCCGCTTCAGAAAAAAAGTAAATTCTATAACCCTGCATCACAAACCAACAATATTCGATAAGGAGATGAACAAGTTTTCCTTACGACAGTATTAGGCAACTCCCGAGTATGATGAAGAAAAATAGAATCTTCCGTAGCTATGTATTAAACTTATCAATCGTAACATTCCTCCTCAAAACCATTGAATTAACAGTAGAACAAAGCGCAACAAACATACATATACAAACAAACAAAAATGACTTCTCATAAGAAAATAGAAAGAAGTTGATTCCGTACTGATGGCAACTCTTTTGTTATTAAACGTTGGATTTTTATTCTGTCCAGAGCTAAGCCGAACCAATAAAATTGCAAGGCATATCAATCACTCAAAATTGCGAAGGTTCTTTGTTTGTTGACGCAATTTCCCTTGTTGAAAACTGTATATCCGCATTCATTTGGATACAAAAGTAACAAAATATTTACAGAATTTTATTTAATAATAAAAACGGGACTAGTTTGCTATCAACTCTAAGAAAAAAGATGATAAATTATAATATAAAATTTCACATGATATCGTAAACCTTGCAAGAATGAGAGAACAGTCAGTGCGCGCGAAAAGGTATGTAATTTTTTTGAGAATAGAATAAAATATCGAAGTTTTTAAACGCTGAACTGTAATACTGATTCTTCGAAACTCCTTATTTCGTTTTTTAATATTAAAGTTTTACTTGCTTTACCAGTTAGGGTAGACCTGGGTATCCTCTGCTGTACACCGAAATTGTCTCCAAGTTATGGCTACACTTCGACAGCCTACACTTCGAGAGCCGATAGAACTGTGCTACCGTATACGCATAACTGTCCCATGTTCTATGGGATTCCGGATATACATGGGACAATTATGCTTATAACGGCACTCGGCAGTATGTAGCCCGTTGCGCGTCTCTACTTTCGTTTAAAACGATTACTATTAGACGGTAAGAGATTCTTCCAGTGAATCATGCAATCGTGGATTTTTTGTCAGCGGGCACTAATGAACCAAGGTACGGGAATGCGTCTATCATATCGATTTCATCATTATCAATCTAACCTCTTCCTTACATGCATTTTGTCTTGGACGTATTTTGACGCAGATTTAATTTTGTTTGAGAATATTTGAGGGGTGAGGGACCCTCACTGAGGCTGATTCATTAAGCTTGGGCCCGAGCTTGACACCAATTTGCTGGTACTTCCTGAGCCAAAAACTATATCCATTTTATTCTGGACTATCCCGGTCCTGTTTTAACTGTCCTCATTGCAGTACCTATTTCATTAAATTATCTTCAACTCTTCGCATTATTACGTATGGTCAGAAAGAAATTACACATAGATTTTGACTCAGGAAATCACCTTCAAAACGGAACACCCTTCTTTTTCTTCTTCTTGCTGTCTGGAGCTGTTAGCTGGGTTAGCGGGTTTGGCCCAGTGTCTCAGACTATGTAGCCATAATCATTAATCCCAATGGTGTTTTACTGACGACTAAAGGGTGTCCACGATGAAATTGCCACACTATGAAATTGCTAACTTTTTAACCGTTGGGTAGAATTTAATGAAAATTTGGGTGGATTTAGTTCATAGTGCATTATTTACATCCTGCAAGTTTTAAAGTCCTGTGATCAAAACTCGCGGAAATGGAGTCGAAAGAACAGCTCGTGCGTGATAAAATCTTGCACATTCATCACGAGAACAAGGATCTCTCGCATCGTTCCATCGCTAAAACGTTGGGAATCGCGAATTCCACGGTGTCGCGAGTGATTAAGCGGTTCGAGGAACGGTTGACCACCGATCGGAAGCCCAGAAGTGAAGGAAAAAGTATTCCGTACAACACCAAAAATCACAACCGCGTAGTTGGGGCCTTCAACCGAAACCGAACGCCTCCGTTCGGGATGTGGCTAAGAAGCTGCACCTAAGCCGAAGTTTTGTCCAGAAGGCCAAAACTAAGGCTGGGCTTCGAACATTCAAGGTACAAAAGGCCCCTAATCGCGACGAGAAGCAGAACAAGTCCGCCAAAACCCGTGCCAGGAAGTTGTACCTCAACATGCTGACGAAAGTTGAATGCTGCATCATGGACGACGAAACATATGTGAAGGCCGACTTCAAACAGATCCCCGGCAACCTGTTTTTCACGGCCAAGGATAAGTTCAGCGTTCCGGAGCATGTCCGCACTCAGAAGATGTCCAAATTTGCGAAGAAATTCCTGGTTTGGCAAGCTCATCTGCACGTGCGGGAAGCGGAGTGCACTTTTCGTGACCCAGGACACGATGAACGGACAGGTGTACATAAAGAGTGCCTCCAGAAGCGGCTGCTTCCTCTCCTGAAGGCCCACAACGTCCCAACAATCTTCTGGCCGGATTTGGTCTCATGCCACTACTCCAAGGACGTGCTGAAGTGGTATGCGGAATATAAGGTCAATTTCGTGCCGAAAATGTTCAACCCTCCCAACACTCCGGAGCTCCGCCCCATCGAGAAGTACTGGGCGATTATGAAGCAGCACCTTCTTAAACGACCTAAGGTAGTGAAGACAGTCGAGGAACTGAAGAAAGTATGGGTTTACATGCAAAAAACGGTTGATTCACAGGTTGTGCAGAATCTTATGGCCGGGGTTAAGGCCAAGGTGCGGGCATTTGCGTATGGAATGTAAATAAAATACGAATAAAATGGTAAAATGAAGTTTAATAGTTATTTCTCAATCCCTGAAAATTTGATGGCAATCGGATGAAAACTCGAATTTTGCGAATCAATTTTGTGTGTGGCAATTTCATCGTGGACACCCTTTAGCCGGTGACTAGCTAAACCCTTTTAGCTTAGCTTGTTTTACGAATTCAGTTACTTCTTGATAGAGTTCAATGCGTGTGGATTTGTACAAGTCGGTAAGGTTCAGGTATTTTTACTCAAATTGAAATTTCGATCGTAGGAAACCGTGCATCGGACAGTGTTTGATTACGTGCTCTGACATTTATAGAACTTTGCAGATCTCGCAGTCTTCTTCATCAGCAATTTTCACTTTCGCTAGCCAAAACTTCGAAAAGTTTTGGCCAGTCATCAGGTGATTTGTCGGGAGTCAGGAGTCGAATATCTCGCCTATCCATTTGATGGCTGTAATACCCCGGCTCCGTCGAAAATTCTGGCAGAATTCGTGGAACCACTTTCCCTTTTGTATTCTTGGTACCATTCATTGGAGTTTTTCTAAGTTTGCATTTTGAATCGATACAGTGCATCCTTCAAAAATAATCGATTACCGTAGGTTAGTGCTTCGTTGGAAAGTTCTAGTTTGGCTAACTTGTCGGCTATCTCGTTGCCTTCTACCCCTATGTGGCTTGGGATCCATTGCAACGCCGTAACGTTGAGCAACCTGAAGAATGCGAACTTAGCTGGAAAGATACATTTTCAGCCTAAGTTTGAAGTTTTGTAGTAAAAGTGTCTTCTACAAAGGTGTTTCTAATAATGAGGCCCTTTTTTCGGTGTGAATTAAAACTAGTGGGCTGTTGCGGTGATCCGGCGTCACCAGACCTCATCACGTCCAGCACAGCCAACTTCGTGACAGGCCTCTATACGTCCCACCCGATATCTGCACTTCCGCTCTACGCGGCATGCCATCCTTTCCCGGAATCGTTTGAATCACTCGTCCACGTATCCACCGGTTCCTCACATTTTCGTCCACTATCAGAACGAGATCCCCAACCTCGATCGCCTTCACATCCCTGAACCACTTCGTCCGACGTATGATGGTTGGTAGATACTACACCACCCAACGGCGCCAGAAGCTATCCAGCGAATGCTTCACCATGTTCCAACTACTGTTCAGCGCCATCCCTGGATCCGTCGGAAACTTCTCGGGTTCTCATGCGCCATTCGAACTTAACAGCAAAAAGTGGTTCGGGGTCAATGATTCGTGGTTCGCCGTTTCCAGCGGGATGAACGTAAGCGGCCTGGAGTTGACCATGCTACTGGAACACACCCCAATGCTGCCTTCACTGCGCGAACCATTCTCTCCCAACAGCCTTCCATATGCGGCGCAGCCGGTGGATTGAACCGCCATTGCGTTTGGGCGTTCGTAAAGGTTCGACTCGCTCCAATGAAGTTCGTGCCATTGTCAGAGTAGATTTCTTGAGGAGATCCCCGTCGTGCTATGAACCTTCTGATCTCCTTCTTGCATGCATCCGTAGACAAACTGGCAACTACCTCAAGATGAATGGCCCTGACGGTAAGGTAGGTGAATAGGCAGACCCATCGTTTTGCCACGCTGCGTCCAACTTTCACCAGATACGGTCCGAAAAGATCTACTCCAACATAAGTAAACGCTCGTACACCCGGCGGCAATCGTACCGCAGGCATCGGTCCCATTTTAGGAGCCACGGGTAAAGACTTGTAGACGCGATACCACATGCAGCGTTTCCTGGTTAGGCGAGATTCCACTTGCAAACGTGGCACATGGAACTTCTGCCCCACTTCTTTTACTACGGTCTCATCGTTGGCGTGGCCGAACTTCCGATGGTAGAAGTCCAACAGTAGTTCGGTAATCCGATGGTTTCTCGGAAGGATAATCGGAAACTTTGCATCATACGTGAGTAACTCCGCTTCTGCTGCTCTACTGCCTACCTGTAACACTCCGTACTCGTCGGCGAACGGTGACTGCTTCACGATACTGATGGATGCTTCTATCTGCTTCTGTTGGTCAGTGTTTCGATTTAAGTTCTGCTTCAGGGTCGCAACTTCCTCAGGGAACGCCTCGGACTGAGCGATCGACCACAACGTTCTTTCCGCTTTTTGAAGCTCCACACTCAGGCCGGTGGAATCCGCCGATCCATTGGCCTTTATGGAGCGTAGGCTGTCCACGAAATGGTGGACATATGCTACAGAACGCAACATTCGCTCAAACCGCGAAAACCTGCTGGTGTCTATCATCGGCTGCCGAATATGATGGCTGAAGACGTACGCCTCCCATAGTTCCGTGTCACTTTCGTCTGTATCTTCGTCTAGAGTCATCGACCAATCTGCTCCGCTGCTGTAGAGGAGATCAGGACCCTGAAACCAGCGACTGTTCACGTTGCACGACGGACCTTTTCCCTACTTGGTGGCTTCATCAGCAACGTTGATCTTCGTCGAAATCCACTGCCACTCATCAATTTTCGAAAGGCTTAATATTTCGTCGACTCTGAAAGCGACAAACTGACGATATCGACGCGTGTCGGATTTGATCCACGAACAAACCGTTGATGAATCGCTCCAGAAGTAGGTTTTCTGGACCTTCAGCGTGTGATTTTCCTCAACAGTTCTGCGTAGACGAGCTCCAAGTAATGCTGCCCTCAACTTCAACCGTGGTATTGAGAGTCCCCGAAGTTGGGCAACCTTCGTTTTCGATGAGACAAGTGCGACCCTTATCTGTTCCAGGTCTACGATCCGGAAGTATGCAACTGCTGCGAAAGCTTGCTCACTCGTATCCACGAAAATGTGTAGCTGCAGAGTTTAGAAGGATTCAAGAAGCTAAATGAGTTCTAGCTGTTACAGAAATTTTCACACGAAAGGCACTCCAGCTTTGATGTCCGTTCTCTGTGGTTATAGTAAATGAAGATTTTGTGTAATTTTTGAATATATACTCGTTGCAGTTCAAAACCGGACAACACAACTCGCACTAATCGGTGTCGCTTGCATTCTATTGTGTCGCACTTGGTTCGTTGTATGGTACATCAGATGCGCCATACAGCGAACTAGATGCCACGTTATGCGACTCTATAGAATTAGAGCATGATCGATTGGCGCTAGTGGTCATGTCCGGTTTTGAACTCAACGAGTACATTCAAAAATTATGCACAATCTTCATTTACTATAACTGCACAATTTTCAAAGAAAATGTACCCATTCAGCGTCTTGAATGCATATCGATAATCAAATCGCTTGTTTATATTTTCATTTTATGGACTGAACATATCAAACTTCTAATATTTATGTACTTTCCCCTTTTATATAAGGTACCTAACATAAACAGGTCGCTTTACTCTATTAATGACATTATTTTAATCACATCGATGAACAATACGTTCAGGATTGTCAAATAGTTTATTTTATAAACTGAAACATTAACTGAAACATATGACATTTAGAACATTCCTGGAATTTCTGATGAAAATATGTATAAAGTACCTTATTGGCCACACTTGAGTTCGTGTTAATGATGAAGTGTAAGAAGGGTTCAGTCTCACCATCGGTGGATTAATTCGGATTTTTTGTTTAAATAGGCTTTTTTTGTTGAAATGTTGATCTCTCTGGTTGGGGTAGATAGAAAAAATAGTTCTTGCCTCCTGCGTTATTCAGTTAAACTCTGTCGTCATGTTAGAGAAGTTTACGTTTACTTATCAGTTCATCTTTTAGTCGTTTCATCGCTCCAAAGTCATATTTGCATTTGAGGCATAACAATAATTATTTAAGGCAGCTTTATTTATTTAAGGTCAGCAAACTAAAGCTTCATTACGCTTATTCCCTATCCATTATTATAAAATTATCGAGAATGTTGCCGTTATAACATTGTTTTGTGTGGTATTGCTATTATGGCTCATTGAAATGAAACATAGCAAAATCAGACTGGTGCCACGTTCCTTGATTAAAAATAACTTCTACTCAGTGAATCCAACAGTCGATCCCCTACGAATGTCGATAATCTTGAACCCATTTTGTACGAAAATATCCCTGTCTAGCTAAGTTTAAATCAAATCGTGACTACGGTTCATGTCAGGAAACGCATAAGGAAGGTGTTGCAGTCAAGAAAAACATCATTACAACTGAAGAAGAACCTCGCCAGACTGCAACAGCAATCAATCTCCAAGACAGGACATCCGTTGGTTCACATCTGTAACATCAGTGCATCAATGCCAGATAGGGTATGTGTCCCTTGACTCAGCCTAGTATGCAACAATCGATTACATTTTTTATCATAACTCACTAAAGTTTTTCAGCTGGAAGCAAAATTTAACTAGCTATACACTTGCTAAGATATGTTCAATAAATCCTTCTGGTAGTATGTATCACGAAAAGTTACATCATCTTATTATAAAGTCAGAAACATTCGATGGATATGGATTTAATGTCGGTCTATAGGCACCAAATTGGATCTATTCATGGATGCAAATTCGTTACATTCAATAGATTTGATAATGAATGTTGGCTATGTGCCTTTTTGACAATTTTCTGATTCAAGGCACGTTCCACAGCTGTATTCGCTCTACCAACAAACAATTTTACTAACAATCAAACTATACTTAAACTGCTAAGAAACATTTAAGTGATTTTATCATATGAATTAGCAGTCATTCCGCAACCAAAACATTATTATTCGCTCTACACAGATTTTGTTCCTTAAGTTTGTGTTAAGATAGAGCCATATGAAAAACATTCAACTGAAACTCAGACATTTGTATTGTAAATGTTACAAATAAAAACATTTTTACTACGCTTTCCATAAGACGAAGCCATAATTGGGAACCTAGAAAAAATATGTCCCTAACATTGGGTCTATGGTTTTCATGTTAAATAATTGTTATTTTACCTATGTGTACCTGTTAGTTTATAACGTGTGACTATTTTTCTGTACATCTTTGCTTCATTATTCGGTTTAAAGGTTCAATTTCGGCAAATTTAGATCAATCGAAGGACGTGTAGACAATCTGTTCAGCTTAACCAGTATAGGCATTGTGTCTGAAGAAGTTGAGGAAATCGAATATTACGCGAAAGTGAACAATTATAAATTCATTAGTTATGTCTCAATTGCTTTGAAATAGATCGGTCATCCTGATAGCAACATGATTTTGTTGATTATCGCCGAAATAATTACATATTTGGTACATAGGCCGAATCAAGGAGCTGAGGCTGTAACATCCCGTTACCCTATGTGACGCGGCATTAAATAAAAGTTGTTCCAGCGGTAATCAGAAATATTAATCAAGCTTTTGCTCCAAAAACGGTTGTTTTGTGGAATGACTAAGCAGCCTCAGTCCGGAAACTGAATAGGACAAGGCATGCTTTTATACCGTCAAGTTCAAGCCAATGTTCATTGGCAAATCGGAATATCCTAGACAGGGTTGCGGCTTATCATTTTTGACTCAGGCATATTCATTTGCCAATATCTCCTTTCAGAGGATCGATTTGATAATATGATGTATGATGAACTTGTAGTGCATAAGTTGACCTACAACTTTGTTTAACAGTACATTGCTCTAACTCCTATATCTTCGACATGAGAGCGTATATTCACAGTGATCTTCACGATGATAATCGCGTGATCTTCACCGCGAATTTCATCGCGAAGATCACTGCGAATATACGCTCCTTTTCCTCAGATATAAGAGATAGAGCTAGATAGATAGAGCCTCAAGCACCATAAGTTCATCATACATTATATTTTGAAATTGAGCTTCTGAGAAGAGCTATCGGCAAATGAATATGGATAAGTCAAAAATGATAAGCCGTAACCTTGATCCTAGAGATCTTCCTCGCAAAGACTTGCAAGTTTAAGAAAGCATATATGAAGAATTAATTTGCAAGTCAAAAGCTCAGCTAGTTCTGCACATGATGAAAGATGTGATTTGCAGTGACGATGGACTGATCCAAACCGACCAAGATTTTTCATTAGGGCTTAACTGACAAGCGTTAACTATGGCTTTTCCGCGTATTTCTCGTCATTGAAAACTCACCTTACCAATCCACAACGGTCATTTCGAAGAGGAAGTGTTCACCTATCCGATAGAATTGGAGGTTTACATAGGTAGCCTTTGCTCCACGACAAATTTACGGAAGAAACCATTGTTTACGTTTGTCAGTTAGGCCCTAATGAAAAATCTTTTCCGAATTTCGCTTCCACCAAACGTTACCAGTGAGGGTCAACCGATGGACCAGGCTGTTGTAAACGAGAATAAGAAAGCTTAATCAACGTTCAGTATGACAAACGTAGAATTCAACAATCTGTTGCTATCCATCCATCGTGAATTGAACATCCGTTAAGACTCCGACTCCTCACACAATTCACACTATGGGATTTTTCTCGATCCATACAATTTATACACTGACAATGTTTCAGATAACACCTTTCATCAGATGGACCCCTTCTTTCTTTATTCCACACTTTTTCACATTCTTTCTTTTTTCGCAAGGACGCAATCCAGCAGCTTTGTACTTGTGCCGAGTTTGATGTTGAATAAGTTACATTCACTTAGGTATTACAAAACCGATCGATGGAAAGCAGCGTGTTTACAATTCGCGCAGACGACGGACAGCCGAACGGACCGAGGCGGCAGCGTTGGTCGAATACACCCAGGCTCCACCAGCGACGACACGCTTGCATCGCTTGCAGGACCAGATTCCGACGCAGGAACGCTTCATGGCATCCTGAAACGGGAAAGACGATTAAGCATCCTTAACTGAATCAACATTTCAAGTTTGCTTACCTTGCCGCAGAATGTGCAGGTGTATTTGGCGTGTTGGGTGATTTCCATTTTCTTCACCATCTTACGCAGGGAGGCACCATATCGGGTACCATATTTACCAACGATTCCGACTTTCCTGGTACGCTTGGCCTATTTGGAAATGAAATAAAGCGGAACTTTACTTTCCTGATACATTACGGAGATCTTTTGTTGACATCCAAAATCACATAACCCCGAACATTCATACAACACTACAATATAAGCCGATTTGGTTGCTTCAACAGAGACGACACAAATTATTGAATATTCTTTGGAATTCCCACACATAATCACACAAACCACATCAATTTGGAATGCCAACGATTAGCACTTTAAACCGAGCAGCGAAACTAACCATTTTATCGAATTGTTAATAAAATTGATTGAATTTTAAAAGCTGACACGAAATGTGTGCAGTTTCTTCAATCGAAGATGACGGAAAAAGAGAGAGAATGAAAACAGGCGGAAGTGGATAGGCTGTCAACATGACAGTTTGGCTGCGTTATATTATTTCAAAACAGGAAAGAAGATAGTGAACGCGACCCAACAGCAACGTGGGTTCGAAAGATACTGTAGTAGCGTATAATCCAAAAATAATTTTTAATTAGGGCGAAAAAGTAGAGATTATTCTTTGCTAATTTGTTTATAGTGAATTGCGCGATAATTTCTCCCGAAAGCTATGCGAAAACACTAATAAAACTGCGCGTTTACGTTAAATCGTTTAAGTATCTTCGGCGCGGTTATTAGTTGGGTCATTTGTGCCTTGTTCAGACTACAGAGTTCTTTTTTTAACTGAATTGTTTATTTATGAATATCAAATACCGAAGGCATAACGGAGCCGAGTTCTTTTTCGTTTTGACAACTATAATAACTTAGTAACTAAGGAAGGTTTATTAATTATGTCACGCTGAAGGGAGGGGGGATGTAGGAAAACGTGATAATCCATACAAAAACTTAAGTCCATGCAAAAAAATTTGACAAGGGGAGGGGTGTTATAAAAAGTTGACTTTTTGCGTGACATAATTAATGGACGTTCCCTCATATTAGTTTTGGAAGGCGAAAAACTCGCGGCTAAGTCAGAAGTTAGGGTTTACAATTACTCAATGAATGAATGGGGAGGTAGGGTCCTTAACGTCGACGATGCGGTGTAGTTGTTGTTGGGGATCTGTAACGATACAACCGACGCGTAGTTACGGGGAGGGAATGAGGTAGACATGTTTAAACGACAGCTGAAAGGTGATCAAAGAATATCTAGGGTTTTTATTCATTAGGGCGAATCTGAAATTGAGAGACTCTCTTTGATTACTTTCTCTTTCATTCATATTCCATTCATCTTTACGTTTTTCATTCTACTATTTTTAGATTATGCTAGCCAGCAATGTTGTGTTTCAATGAATACTAAAGAATCCCCCAGAAGTGTTATAATGCCGCTGTAATAAATGAAAGAGAGCGGGACCGAAGAGAATATCTCAATGTTAGATTCGCCCTATTGAAAAAAAAATCCTAGATATGTCTATTTGTTTCAAAAACTTGTAAATTGGCTCCATATAGTTCAAGCCCAGCTTACTCAGCACATCTCTGATATCTTCATTCTCTGGTTTCCCTCGGGCTCGTAGGGATGTGCAAAGATCAGATCCGACAATTTCGAAGTCGAGGCAATGCCAAACAACATGTTATAACGTCAAATAATTGCAACAAGAAATTCGTAATCAAGATAGACTTATAACATGTTATAACTGGACAGTCTGGACAGCGTTTTGCACACTTATTGTAAAAGATTTCTCAACGATTGAACGTCAACGCGCAGCTCTATTTGCGTTTTCGCACAACTTTTGCGATAATTTATCGAGCAGAGCATAATATTGTTTAAAATGTATCAGCTGTTATCCTCGGTGGAAAGCATCACCATTGTTTTTTTTTGATGAAAATTATTCCCAAAGAATATCTAACAGGTTTACGAACATTTGTATTGTAACCTCGATTGTAACCATACAATAGTATCTCGTGGTACGTACAATTTGTACTTGTATTTGTATGTGTATTTTAAATAATTCATCTGACGATAGGTAGTCAGTAATGAATAAAAAGAAACTAATAAACTAATAAAACACGTATATACTAAAACTCGAGCTAAAACTAGTCCAACAACGTCCGATTGACAGAAACTCAGATGGTTCATTAAACTCGAATAGCTCTTCGACTGCAGTAAACGCACGGCATACATGCTGAAATCGGTTCATATTGCATCAAACACAGTCCGGTGAAAAATTGGTTGCAGCAAGTTGCTGCCAGCAACGTAGAGTTCCGTAGGTTCTGTTCGGTGCACGAAAGTTCAACA
>JASCZW010007500.1:0-65282 GCA_034211315.2 Aedes japonicus | reverse complement strand
AAACAGACCCGCGAGGACTGGAAGTACGTGGCCATGGTGATCGATCGGCTGCAGCTGTACATCTTCTTCATTGCAAACCACTGCCGGCACGGTTGGAATTCTGATGGATGCCCCGCACATCTTCGAGTACGTCGACCAGGACCGTATCATCGAAATCTACCGGGGTAAGTAAACACACGCTTATAGGAAACACACAGATTAAGGACGTCGTCGTTGTTGGAATGTTAGGTTAACATTTGCTCAAAACAAAACAAAATGGGTCACTTTTTACGTAAGTATTTAGAGACAGCGAGAGATAGATCCGTTGCGGGAGACCGCGCGAAAGATGGTGTGAACAGGATTTTAAATGTAATCGTTGATAGATAAATTTCCTTCCCGTTGGATTGAGCCTTCATTGATTGAAAGCAACATGCATGTATAGCGACAGAAGGCGAGTTGGGATAGCCATTCCCACTTAGTCACTGCCGCGTAGTTAAATGTATCTAGGAAAATTGTTTCCCTTATGTTTCTATGTTGAGTTTATTAAGGTTCTAGGCTCAAGATTAGCTAATTATTAAAAATACTTCCATTATCAGTCAGTTTATGGATGCCAAATTTTGTTCTAGACAAACGGGATGGAGATTTTTTGAGCTCACTTTTGAACTAGGAATTTTTTGATAAACCAATTTCCGTTATCTTGTAAACGAAAGCAGTAAAATATGATACAAGCTACACTAACCATTTGAAATATAACGCAAGCAAACACTCTTCTCCAAGGAGAAGTAAGAACAAACTCTTAAAATAAAGATTTTGCATAATCGAACAAAGTCGAAATAAATAAAAGCGAACAAAATACTGCAACGAGAAGAAAAAGCTTTCTGAGAAACACTTGAATAACATTTTTCGAAATAGTATTAAATAAACACACGCAAACGCATACCTTTACACATACACACAAGGCATAATGAGAAGAACAAGGCAAAAACATCAACAATAATTAGAATACAAGACCGAAGACGAACATCGTTGTTGATTTGACGAAGAAAACCATAAATCGAAAAATAAACCTATTAATGAATTTTGAAACAAGCAAATCACATAACACAACAGACAAATACAAAACAAAAATTGTAACCAATTGATCATCAAAAACAGCCGAAAATATAGGCGACAACAAGGCGATATTAACAGATGCAATTGACTAAACTAGAAACAAACAGTAAACGATTTTTGTGCACAAAACAAACTAACAATTATCAGTAAGAAAAAGTACAGCAAAAAGTAAACAACCAAAATAAAAAGAAACCACAATATTGACATTAACATTAAACGTTGTACTGGTAAGCATTTTTAAGAAAAGGAGAAACAACAAAAGGGTATAATAATAAACTTAAAAAAATAGTTCGTATTAAATTTGAGAAGACTGTTGTTTGAGATTCTGCGAGTTAATTTCACCGTCCCTCACCCTCGATTGGAAACTTTCGGATCAAAAAACAATCCACAACCACAATAACTGATTCTAGAACAAACGCGATTACATTAACCACTTAACAATATAGTAGTTGCGCTTACCTACTCGCAGCAACGAAATATTATTCTTCAATATATGAACACCAGGCGCTAACACCTCAGCCGGATTCTTCGCCTTGTTCAGATTTATCGAGAAACCGCCTGCACCGATGATCCTCATTGCATCCTCTGCAAGAACAAAAAACAGATTACTACCCCTTCCAAACCCCACCCAAAACCAACCCACTTACTCTCAGTCGGAAAACACTTGGCCCGCATGGCAATCTGCAGCACGGACATACCCGGTTCCGGCAGAACCTCCACCACCGGTGCGCCTCCAAACGTCTGCCGAATATCCTTCACCTCCAGCTCGCCCAGCGCTTCAACATCCCCACTGTACAATGCATTGGTAATGTCCTCGGCCTTCTTCAGCCCGACCTCCCCGTGCACCAGCAAGGTTAACTCCTGTGCCAAACGCTTCTGCGCTTCCCACAGTTCCGGCGTTCGCTGATGCCGCGCCATCACGCTTCGTATCTCATCCAGCGGCAGGAACGTCAGCAACTTTAGCAACTTTTCCACCTCCGCGTCCGGAGTCCTCACGAAGAACTGGTACAACGCATACGGCGACGTCTTCTCGCCAGACAACCACACCGCATTGCCAGCGGATTTGCCGAACTTGTCCCCCTCTTCATTCGTTATCAACGGCAACGTTATGCCGTAGACGTCCTTTCGTTCTACCCTGGAGATCAGCTCGTGGCCAGACATAATGTTTCCCATTTGATCGCTGCCACCCAGCTGAAACCGGCAAGTGTTTTCCTTCAGCAAATGCAGCCAATCGTACGCCTGGAAGATTTGGTAGGTAAACTCCGTAAAACTCATCCCACCCTCGCTCTGCAGCCGGCTCTGTACCGACGTCCGCGAAAGCATCGATCCCATCCGAAAATGTCTTCCAACGCTGGAAATGAACTGAACAAAGTTCAACTCCCGATACCAATCGGCATTGTTCACCACAGTCACCGGTTTCAGCGCACCGCTGTGGCCACGCTTTTCCCACAGGAATTGCTGGTGATTCTGGAAGATGTGGCCAATTTGCGAACCTATGCAGGCAAGGTTGTGGTTCACCATGTCCAACAGCATGGCTTGGCGCTCGGTTTTTCTTCCGCTGGGATCACCGATCTGGCCGGTGGCACCTCCGAGCAGCGCTATCGGCTGATGTCCGGCACGTTGGGCGTGCAGCAGACCGATGATGACGAGCAGATTTCCAACGTGTAGACTGTCCGCCGTCGGATCGAAGCCGGCGTAGATGGCTTGTGGTGAGGAACCCAGCAGGCTGCGGGCTTTGTCGCTGTGGAAGGCGGAAAAGGATCGTTAGTAGTGGAAAATAGAGGTTTTTAGGACATGAGCTGGGTTTTTCTGCAACGGGGGATGTGTGCAATGAGTGCTTCTTGTGATTAAAAGACTTTCTTTAAATATTCATAGGCCTTATTTAAGTCTTGAGAGTAAATTGCGCGACACATGCGATTAAAGATTGTGCTCGAAAAAAATGCAACACTTTATTTTCTGTACAACTTTTTATTGCATGGGTAAAAATTGATGAAATTTTGAATAAAACTAGTTTAAAGTGTAATGTTTACATGTCCAAATTTCTTCACAATGAGTAATTATTAAGATGGCTTCCAAGCAAGAAGGGCTTCAACAAAAAAATATGAGCGCGGTCGTTGAAAATCCAGGCCAGTCCCACAGGTGAGATGCGAAACAATCCGACCGTGTCCCGTGTGGTCAAATCGTTCAAAGAGACCCAAATGACCCAGCGGCGAGCTGGCAGCGGAAGAAAAGCGAAGACGACCGACCCCGTGAACGCAAGGAAGGTGAGGGATTACTTCATGCACAATCCGAATCATTCGATTTGGGCCGTGGCAAGGAAGGTCAATTCTTCCGTCTGGTTCGTCCAGCAGAAAATGGAGCGAGCTGGATTTAATGTCTTCAAGGTAAGGAAGGCGCCTAACCGAACCGATGAACAGAATACGGTTGGCCAAATCCCGCGCCAGGAAGCTGTACCGCGAGTGGTTGGTGGCCTGGAGTTTTTCTTTGGCAAGTCCGGCCTGGATGTTCCGGAGAAGTTCCGGAAGAAGAAGGTCGGCAATTTTGCCGAGAAGTACTTGGTGTGGCAGGCGATCTGTGGGTGTGGCAAATTCAGCAAACCGTACATAACGACCGGCGACCATCAACGGCCAAATATATAAAGAAGAATGTCTCCAGAAGCACCGGCTACCGTTCCTCCGGTCTCACAGAGGTAAGACTCTGTTTTGGACGGATCTGACATCGTGCCATTACGCGAAATTGGTGATGGAGTGGTATGAAGCCAACGATGTCTGTGCCGAAGGAGACAAATCCGCCAAACTCGCCAGAACTTCACCCAATAGAAAAATTCTGGGCGATTATGAAAGGCATACTGCGGCAACCAGGGAAAGATATGAAGATAGAGTGGATGAAAGAGTGTAACAAGTATGGCGCAAGTGTTACACAGGATTTGATGGGTAGCGTTAAGTCCAAGGTGCGGGCATTTAGCCTAGGAGAGAAGGCTGAATAACCCAACATTGAAAAAACATAGCTGGTATGGGTTAATTTATTTCCGGTGAAATTCAAAAATATCCGACTTAAAATGAATATTTGGTGATCAGTTTTGTTTGTTGCTTTTTTTTCGAGTACAATCTTTACAATCGTGTTTTTTTCTCGAACTGTCAAAACAGGGTACAAAACACGCTTATTCGAGCTTACTCAGATTTGAGTATCTTTATCTCAATTTTATAAGTATATCTAAACCGTCAAACGCTGAGTAATCGTATTTTATGAACTTGAGTTATTGCAACGCAAGAAAGTGCGAAACTCAATTTTGAGTTAGCTACATTATATTCTTTCCAACAAATTGCGTCGGATAACGAATAGCGTCTCTGTGAATGTGTACTTCGGAAGTTAATTTAAAAGCTAATTCATATTCGAAAAAAGAGTAGATACGGAAACGTATCGTAAATTAAAAAGTTACCGATTTTATCGCTGACAGCGAATATTTTTAATAGTCTTTTACATTAAATATAAACAAAGCCTTTCAAGACCAATAATTGAAAAGGGGCTAGCTCCAAAATGTAAACAATGAAAAAAAAACGATATTCAAATTGAACGTTACATTGATAAGTCCTATTTCAGAAATAAGTCAGTTTGTTTTGTTTCAATCAAGTTGACGATTGAAATTTGATAAGATGCATTTAATGTAGTTAGAATAAATAATTTTAAAATCTGTGTATGCCGCAAAACTCGAAAAGAAAAAAAAAACGCTCAATTCTAGATTGAAACCAGCATGGGCCCTTTTTGTTATGCCTCTCAACTGTCAGTTTTTTTTATTGAGGCCAACGTGTTGAGGCTTTTCTTTACCGAGAAATTATAAGAGTCCTTTGGGATAAGGCTCACACTTAGAAAATTAAATTTCAACCGAGTTTTCATCTGCTTAACGCTCTGTAGTCTGTGCGGTTTAAAACTGACAAAAATAAATCGAATATGCAATAACCAAACATCGATTTACTCAAATATTACCGAACGCTGTCAAACAAACCGACTTTTTTGTTGCAGTTACGGAATTATAATCTATATTATATTATATTGCTAGAAACCCCTAGAAATTACTTAATAGCTAAGAGCTGAATCAAGACAATCCCAAAGACTTATCGACGCCGGTAGGGATACATGAACCATACAATCCCAAGTAGCACAGTACGGTCATAATTAGTTGTAGTAACTTGATTATAACTTAGCAAGTCATATTTATGTTATCTCAACCGAATGGCAACAAGTGTGCTACTAGGGTAGCTTCGAAATATTAAACTAAAAATCCTTACATCAGTTCATATTTCACGACCCTTCCGGAACTACACTTAGGGAACTAAACGTAAGTTATGTATTTACATATTTACCTGAAAGTTATACACACGATTATTGCATTACACATGTGTTCAAAGAATCTATAACCTAAAAGTCTCCCTTACGTTATGTTAATTAATATTATTGTTCTTAACTTGAAAGGATTTTAAAATCTCCTTAATAAAGTGCTGCGAGAGCATATCGCTTTGGAGGTTTGTAAAACGGAAGAGTACCCTTGATAGTCCGTCGGAGCAAACTTTGACAGTCATCGTGCAATGATCAGTAAACTAATTTTGGAAGCAACAAACCCGTAGAAAATTTGACAGCCGTAAAATTTGCCAATCAGCCGACAAAATCGAGTTCCTTCGATATTGGCATATTAGTCTACCGACTTAATTACTTCGTGTCAGTGGGTGTATTTCGTTGGTATTTTAATCTAACGTTTGCATTTAAAAAAATGGACTTTTTTTTCGTATGGTGATAAAAAAAAGTTAAGACAGCTACTTGCTTTTGATAAATTTCCTATGGAGGTAATTATTTAGGCTTACTTGTTAAAAAAAATTCTACGCCCTTCCGGCAATTAACCGGAACATTTGCCATAGCGGACGAAAACATGCTTGTAGGCATGTTTTTGAGTTCTTTCTTCGTTTTATTTATCAATTTATTTATCAAGTTTTCGCGACAAAATTGTTGAAGTAGATCTTACGCTTCAGGTTGGCCCACAAATTCTCGATGGGACGGGTTCACCGACTTGGCTACCACATCGATATTCAGCCGCTGCATCTCCCCCAACGATCGCTTCGAATAGTGAGCCGACGCCATATCCGACCAGAACACCGCGTCTTCGCCCTTATGGTATTTCTTGATGAACGACGCAACATCCGGCAGGTATTTCGTACTATAAATTTCCCCGTTCACGGCCAGTCCTGAGCGAAAGAAGAGCGGCTTTGACATCCCCTTCTCGCTGATTGGCAGCCACAGCAGCACCTTCTTGGAGAACTTGGTGTGGGAAATGAACTTCACCTCCGATCTCACTTTCTTCGAGGGAGAAGTAAAATACAAAGTGCACTGTCAGTCGTTTTCCATCCAGTGTGAGATAGGTCTCGTCCTCCATCACCACCGCTATGTCGCGATTCACCGGGAAAATCGAGTTGACCATCTTATTCAGCCGCTGCCGCTGCAGCTCCCTGCAGCTCCGAAACCAGTGGACGCGACTGCCGCTTTCTGACATGTATGTTCATGTTCACCAGGTACTTTTTCACTGTTTGGCCGGTTGAACCGACCTCAGCGCACACCAGCGATCCATCCACTTTTCCCTCGGTCTTCCTCTTCAGCATCTTTTGGAGCTTCTTGTCGCTCAGGGTCGTCAGCCGTCCGGAACCGGACTTTCTTTCGATGCTCTGATTGTTGTTTAATAATTCCAAGATGTTGCAGAGGCCGGAACGGGCGTTTCCGGGGTCCACAAATTGCCGCACGATGTCCGTTTTCGACGTGGCGGGGTGCCGTTCTTTGAACGCGCACACTTCTGAACGGAGTTGCTCCACTGTTTGCCATCATGGTTAGTGTTCGACTGATAGAGTTGTCAAATTTTGTCTGCTCACTCATGAGTTACTATGATTGATGCTGCATGGATAATTTCGTCAGTGCGGGTCAAATCCGCACAAGTCGCTTTCGGGAGTGTATCATGATCCGTGTCATACAGTGTCATACAGTGTCATCCAGAGCCGCTCAACCTATTCCGGCAGTAAGTAACTCAATATCCGCTCCAAAAGAAGGATCACGAAAAAACAGCTGCTGGAGCCGCTGAATCCAAACCATCCACCGAAAACCATGCAACAAGTTCTAGCGGATAGCCTGAGCCAGCACTCCGGAGCAAGTTCTAGGAGGTCCGCCAAGCAGATGCAGTTGACGCCGCACCTACACACAACCGCAAACCTATAACACGTACCTGAATGTTGATAGCTATTGGCAACGTTAGATTGAAGAACAATAAGCGGCAGAATGACTACTATTACTGTCTATCAAATCGCGGACTGAAACGTGCAGCTGAGATTGTAAATTGTTCTAATTATTCCAAAATTTATTACAGTTCCTATATTGAAGCCTAATTTAAATTATACACCGAGGTAGTGCTGTAGTAACATTAATGCTATTACAGACTTGCTTAATATAAGTTTGCTGAATAACTAGGGCCCAAATTAAATTGAAGGTTGTCCGCCTATGTGCCAAGGAGCTGCTTAACGATTGACAAGAAAAGTAAGGTAAATGAACTATTTATAACTAGCTGATCCCGGTGCGAGCGTTGCTACGCCTGCAACTAAATGAATGAACATTACATAGAACTGACGCTTTTTTTAATGAGTTTTTTTTTGAGTAATAAGGAGTTCAAACTTCTATCAGAACATTCTTCTTACCCAGACAATACACAGTTTGTGGCTTAGTTACCTGTATAATTCTCAGGATTGGTTGAAATTTGTTTTTGAATTCACCATAGAAACATTTCTTGCATTCAAAAAACCCCGCATACCATTTTTGATTCCATTTGCTTGATTAGTTCTCAAGCTATGCAGAAATTGTTTCATTTGTATGCAAGCCTGAAGGGGAAAGCGGTCTCAAACAATCATAAGAACCTTCCCCAGCCCCAAAAATACCTGCATACATATTTTCACTCCGATCGGTCAGACAGACAGTCAGATAGAAATCCATTTTAATATAAATAAAAATCCTGTTTCCAATAACCCCCACATGCCAAATGTGGTTTCATTAACTTGAATAGTTCTCGAGTTATGGAGAAAATTGCGTTTCATTATGGTATGAGAGCCCCCCCCCCCTCCCCCCCTCCTTTCAGAGGGCAAAGTGGTCTTAAACCACCATAGGAATATGTCTCTCCTTCAAAAAATTCCACATGCCAAATTTGATTCTATTTGCTTTATTAGTTCTCGAGTTATGCAGAAATTTGTGTTTCATTTGTTTGAGACCCCCCCTTCAGAAAGCGGAAGAGTCTCAATGACCATAAAAACATTTCTCTCCTTCAAAAACCTCCATATGCCAAATTTGGTTCCATTTGCTTGATTAGTTCTCGAGTTATGCAAAAATTTGTGTTTCATTTATATGGGAGACCCCTCCCTCCACTTTTTGAAGTAGGAGGGGTCTCAAATCATCATAGAAACATTTCTCTCCTTCAAAAACCTCCATATGCCAAATTTGGTTCCATTTGCTTGATTAGTTCTCGAGCTATGCATAAATTTGTGTTTCATTTGTATGGGAGCCCCCCCCCCCTCTCCTTCAGAAATGGGAGGGGTCTCAAATTAGCATTGAAACAGTATTCATCTACAAAAACCTCCACATGCCAGATTTGGTTCAATTTGCTTGATTAGTTCTCGAGTTATACAGAATATTGTATTTCATTTGTATAGGAGCCCCCCCTTTCAGGGCGAAGAGGAATCTGAAACCATCATAAAGGGTGATACGGTCAAAATTTGGTCAAGGGAAAACGCGTGTAAATCGGTGAAATCGTTTATTTAAAAAATCAAATTAAATTTCTTTTTCAAGTTCAATTAGTATAAAATTCAGGAAAAATATTCAGTTAGGCTTCCGCTTTTCCAAATTCGAATTGCCGGGCCTTACGCTTGACCCCTGCCATCAGATTTTGTACAGCCACCTTGTCCACCTTCTTCGCCGCAGAAAGCCAGTTTGCCTTGAACTGCTGCTCGTCCTTAGCAGTTTTTTTGGTCTTCTTTAGGTACCGCTTGACAATAGCCCAGTATTTCTCAATTGGGCGGAGCTCTGGCGTGTTGGGAGGGTTCTTGTCCTTGGGAACCACCTGCACGTTGTTGGCGGCGTACCACCCCGGATAAAAATAACCATACAATTACAATAAAATAATATAAAGTAACATTTAAATCTATTGCTGACCATGAATCTTATTGTTCATGTATCAGGTAAATGAAAAATGAATATTGTCATTACAATAGATCTACTATTCACCTTATATGCTAGAATTTTCAACAAATGTGAAACAATAAAATCAATAGTAATTGACTCAAATTTGTTCGGAGAAAAACGATTTTTTCTATAGTTAAGATACATAACAACCCCTGATTATATTGTCGATGTCGCAATTAACATTAGATTCTATTGTGGAAACAATAACTTTTATTGTCATCTTATCGTCATTAACAATATAGTCAATTTTACATACGATTGATTCTATCGTATGGTTACAATACATTTAATTGTAAATCTATGAGATTTTTTTTTACGGGACTCCATGGCCTTTTTACCGTAATGGCAAGATGCCAAATCCGGCCAAAACAGTACGGAACAACCGTGTTTCTTCAGGAAAGGCAGCAGACGTTTATTCAAACACTCTTTCACGTAAATTTCTTGGTTGACAGTCCCGGAAGCTATGAAAATGCTGCTTTTCAAGCCACAGGTACAGATGGCTTGCCAAACCAGATATTTCTTTGCGAACTTTGACAGTTTCGTGTGCTTGAAAATATCTGCTACCTTTCCCTTCCTTTGCCGTATAAAACTCCTGTCCCGGAAGCTGCTTGTAGTCGGCTTTGACGTAGGTTTCGTCGTCCATTACCACGCAGTCAAACTTCGTCAGCATCGTCGTGTACAGCCTTCGGGATCGCGCTTTGGCCGTCGTATTTTGTTTATCATCGCGATTTGGAGTCACTACCTTCTTGTAAGTCGATAGTCCGGCTCGTTTTTTGGCTCGATGCACGGTTGTAGACGATACACCCAGCTTATTTGCGGCATCTCGGAGAGATAGGTTAGGGTTTCGCTTGAAACTACCGGCAACTCTCTTTGTCGTCTCAGCGGCTTCCGGTTTTCGATTTCCCCGATCCAGACTTCCTGGCTGTCGACAAACGTTCCCCAAACACTTTAATTACATTTGTAACGGTTGATTTGGCAACTTTTAGCGATTTTGCCAACTTTGCGTGCGAGTAGCTTCGGATTTTCGCGATGCGCGAGCAAAATTTTGATACGCTGCTCTTCTTGCTTGGACGGCATTTTGACAACTGAAGAGTGAATTCCAAAATCAAAATAGGAGCAACATTCTACACACACACACCTTCAAAATGAGGGGTGTTCAGGTTTTTTAAATGCAAAATTGAAAGAAATACGTCAAGTTGATATTGACCAAATTTTGACCGTATCGCCCTTTAGAAACATTTCTTGCCTACAAAACCTCCACATGCCATATTTGGTTCTATTTGTTTGATTAGTTCTTGAGTTATGCAGAAAATAGTTTTTCATTTGCATGGGAGCCCCCCTTTCTAAAGGCGGGAGGGGTGTCGAACTATAATAAGATCCTTTCCCGGACCCAAAAACCCCTGCATACAAATTTGCATAGCGGTAGGGATAGTTCTAATGTTTGGTTTAAATTTGCTTTTCGTTTGTATGGTAGCCCCCCTTTTCAGAGTGAGGAGAGGTCTTAAATTACCACAAGAACATTTCTTGCCTTCAAACACTCACCCATACCAATTTTGGTTCCATTTGCTTGATTAGTTCTCGAGTTATGCAGGAATTTGTTTTTCATTTGCATGGGATCCCACCATTTCTAGAAGCGGGAGGGCTCTCGAACTATCATAAGATGCTTTCCCGGACCCAAAAACCACTGAATACAAATTTGCAAAGCAGTAGGTATAGTTCTCATATTTTGTTGAAATTTGTTTCATTTGTATGAGAGCCCCCCTTTTAAGAGAGAGGAGAGGCTTTGAACCACCATAAAAACATTTCATTCCTTAAAAAACTCGTCCATTCCAAATTTGGTTCCATTTGCTTGATTATTTCTCGAGTTATGCAGAAATTTGGGTTCCATTTGTTTGAGAGCACCCCCTCCCCCTTCTTCCTCATATGACGGAAGAGTCTCTAATCACCATAGCAACATTTCCCTCCTTCCCAAACTTCCACATGCGAAATTTGGTTCCATTTCTCTTATTAGTTCTCGAGTTATGCAAGGATTTGCGTTTCATTTGAATAGGTTCCCCCTTTCAGAAAGGGGAGGGATCTCAAATCAACATAGAACAATTTTTTGTCTTCAAAACCACCACATACTAAATTGAGGATTCTCGAGTCATGCAGAATATTGTATTTCATTTGTATTGGAGACCCCCTTATGGATGGGAAGGGGTCTCAAACCAACATAGAAACATTTTTTGTCTTAAAAAATCACCACATGCTGAATTTCGTTCCGTTTGCTTGATTAGTTCCCGAGTTATGCAGAATATTTTGTTTTATTTGTATGGGAGCCCCCCCCTTTTATCACGGAGAGGGTTCTCAAGCTGCCATAAAAACCTTTTGTGCCTTCAAAAACTCACACATGCCAGATTTGGTTTCTTTTGCTTGATTAGTTCTCGAGTTGTGTAGAAATTTGTGTTTCATTTGTATGGGAGTCCCCCTTTCCAGTGAAGGGAGGGGTCTCAAACCATCATAAGATTATTCTCCGGCCCCGAAAATCTCTGCATACAAAATTTTACGCCGATCGGTCCTTCCGCTCGCGAGTTAAATCGTGACAAAGGAAACCCCAACTCATTTTCATTTATATAGATGAGTTTCTCGTTTAATTTATGAGATACACTTTTCTAAAAACCAAGCATAAAAATTAATTAACTTAACTTGTTTGTTGATACCCATACTAAAAAACAACGATTTTGTTTCGAAAAAGGTTAGAAGTTTCTACCAAAAGATATTACCACAATACAACACAAATTATGGTTGTTCTAAACTAATATTTTTGTTCCTTCCACTTTGGATGGAATTTATTATTACCAAAACACAGGTTTAGTTGACTTAGGGAAAACAAATTTAATTTTTTTATTGATTCTACCAAAGCGGCGGTTAAATCAAACCGATATTTTGTTTGGAGAAAAAATAACTAAACATTGTGTTTGAATCATACTAATTTTTATTTTTATATCCGTCATCCAGTCCCACTGCATGCTCTGACGCTGTCAATAGGTAGAAATATAATATCTTACTTAAAAAACCCTGAAAATAGTAGAAAGGCTCATAGATTTCTCTTAGACTGAGAGATTTTTCTCTTAGACTGAGAGAAGTCTATAAATGTGAATGTGTACTTTTCTAATGTTTGCTATTATTTTTTTTTTTCAAATAACCTACCGAACTTGGTCTGTTCATGCCTAACTACAAATTAAAAAAAATCAAATAATTGAGGCGATTGTAAACGGAAATGTTTGGTCTTTCAACCGTTTTTGTTCGTTTGTTTCAAACAGCATTTCAGTTAAAATCATTCTAAAATTTGTTTTAAACAAACCATAAGCGTTGGTAGAATCAACCAACAAATCTGATTGTTTTCCTAGCTGTTATGATGAAACAACCAAAATAATGGTAAATTCAAATGTATGTCATTTGAACTTAACCGCTTAGTTCCCGAAACAGTTACTCAAAAATGTTGTCTGTTTAAGCCACCGTTGGTAGTCAAATCAAACTAACATGATGTTTGTGCCCAATTCAACGTGAAATTCCTGAATCCTACAAAGTGTGAGCTATTTGGTGGAATACCTGTATCTGGAAATGAGAAAAAAATTAGTATTTTCCATTTAATTCCAACAACCTTTATACTTATCTTTGACAGATACAATGTGTCGTGTACTAATAACTCAACTTAATTTACTCGAGTTATAAGTACACGACACTGAACAAGTCTGCACATTGTAGACCAAATACGCGTATAAAGGTTGTTGGAATTAAATGGAAAATACTAATTTTTCTTCTCATTTCTCGTGAAATTCCTGTTAAATGTGATTAGAATATGTTTTTTCTCAGTGTACTCTTAGCAAAGGGATTTTTATTCTTTGCTTCGGTTTCCATTGCGCTCAAGATTGGTTTCAGAGCGTCATATTCAGCAGTATAGTGCGCCATTTAAAAGTAAAGTAGGCTGCAACTTTATTCACGTCTTGCTAGCTTTCCAGTGTGTTAATGCTTCTATATATTCTCTGTAAGGAAGGTAAAAATATCCACCATTTAACACTAAGAAAAAATTACAACATATCGTCAGCACTATGATCATCAAGTAAGAATATGAGCTCCACAACTTTGAAAATAACAGTCGATGTAAATACGTTCAATTGATAATTTGTTCTAGGACTCATTCGATTTGACAGAACCAGTGATGAAGTTTGCAGAAGCAGATAATTTCTCATCTCCATGCGAAGCGCTAGGAGTGGACAGTAATTTTATTGCTAGAACGAATAGACATGAAGAGAAAGTGTATTGATAGTTCCGTCACGGACAGAAATGATGCATGATTGACATAACTTTTGCCATAGTTATCCCAAGCTTCGAAGATATTCTTGACATAGTTAATTTAAATGGTTGTTTGAAAATGATTTGATGTTTACAACAAGCATATATTTCATTTGAATCAACGTTATTGAACATCAACCATTAAATGCTTAAATCAAGCATACATGTCATTATTTGAATCCGTGTTTATCGTTGAATCACTCATACTGGAAGGTTAAACAGGGCATATAGCAGCTCTACCGAGCCTCGTGGCTGCCATCCGCACTCAACGACTAAGCGAAGGAAAAAAATATCATGGCGGCGGCCGATCACTCGGTTGGCTTGGACGACGACCTGGTTGAAGAGTTTTATGTTGACGAAAATGGCGGGCATCGAAGAGTTTGTAGGTATGTAAGCAAATTGCAACTATTCTTTAAAGTAGTTTTAATGAATTTTGATTTCAGCTAACGGGTACGACATTGATGCGCTACAATTAATAGAGCGTGAGGAAGCAATTTGCTGTCCACTCCTAGGGTCGCATGTTGATAAGAATGATATTTCCAATTTTCAAACATTGTTATATGTTGTTTAATTTCGTAATATCCAAAGAATATGTGCTAATTGAGTAAACGTTCCTATAATGGTGGTATTTTAGTGCAAAATGTTCCAATTAGAACATATTGCACTAAAATATCACCATTATAGGAACTTTTATCGTAAATTTAACGATTTTTTTTATTTTTGGAACCAACCATAACATCATTTGAACGAATCTCTGTGTATGCTTAAACCAACCATCCGATACCATTAGTTCAACCCTCAAAATAAGGTCAAATTAAACATAAACATTATTGAATTTATCATGAGAATCAGAGAGCTGTCAAATCATCAACAATGAATATTGTTGATGTTAGCATAATATGGTTGATTCAACCCTATTTCATGCTCCAATTAGATCATCAATTCTGTTTAATTGAAGCTTCCATTATTCTTCGATCTATTGTATTATGCGTGAAACAATCTCAAAAAAGTATTATATAAAAGTCAATGCACAAATATGCTTGATCGGGACCGGAATATTATTGATATGACTTTATTTTTTTCTCCGTGATAGGGCAACGGCAGGCTTTGAAATTGACAGATACAAGTTTGAAAACGAGCGGAGGGCATTTGAACGGTAGTATCCGATCAGGCACATAACCCTTTGTCATACTACCCCATGCCGGATGGACAAGGGGGAAAGAACCAGTGAGCCAAGATTATCGGGGTACATTGACTTTACTCTGGAGCTGTCTTACCGGGTCGGGTTTTCGTAACACGTTGAAAGTTAGTCATGAAAAATCAAGAATTACGGTGGTTGAAAATTAAATTTCGAGAGATAATGCATTAACAAATAGTCGGGTTATTTCAAATTGCATTAACCCACTGTCCGATATGTAACCCAGAAAACTGGCATCACTGAAAGTAGATACTCACATTGCTTCAGCCGGAAAAACATCCTGGAAAAAGCCACGATCCTGCAGCTTCAGTATGTTACCCTCCGTGTAGCACCGATTCACCTGTCGAAGCACGGTCGATTGTTTCGCCAGGCAAAGCCCAAACTTCCTCAGAATCATGTTCCTTTCACTATTTTTTTTTGGTAAAAGCACCCGCACACTCGTTGGCTGCTGCAGTTAGTTGCGTTCGGTTACTCAACTTCTGATATTTTGACAGCGATTTGTTTACGGTCCCATCCCTGCTGGAAAGAGTACGAAGGCAACCAATCACCATCGCCGTGGGATGCACCGCGTGAAACGTCAATTCCCAACATTGCACTCAGTTGCAGTTTTGTTTTTATTGCGTTCAGTCCGCCTGGCGGGGGAGGAAACTGTTTTATGTTTTTTCCTCAAGTGTTTTTCCGAGAAAATCCATTGCGTTCGTTTCAATTTGGTGTTTTCTAGTGTCTCAAGCAATTGAACAATCAAAGCTGTGAAACATTTTCACGAAAGCTGGGTAAAAAGTACTGACACCATTCCCACCGGAAATGAGGAGCACCGATAATTAGCTTCAATTAAAAAAATTCGCGTCAGCACAATGTGGAAACTTTGCAATATCAGCCGTAACCAGTACTTCCTGGTGGGATTGTTGATCGGATTCCTCTACAGCTACTACATGCCACAGGATCTGACGGAGATTGTCACCGAATGTCCGGAGGCAACGGAGAAAGAGCATCTCCTCGGGAGGAAGCCAAGTATGGGAGTGAATTTGAGCCACAGCTAAATTTGGAACAGAAACCGATGATCGCCAAGAAGCAGGTGAAGAACATCGTTCGACCAAGGTACTACTACACGGAGCTGGGCATCCGGGAAAAAATGTTCGTTGGCGTGATGACCACTCAGGAAAACATCGACTCACTGGCAACGGCTATCAACAAGACTTCGGCACACTTGGTGAACAAGATAAAGTTCTTCATCAACGCCGATAATGTTAAGACGAATTTCAAACTTAAGAACATTGTCGGATTCACGGATACGCGGGAAAACCTGCGGCCGTTCCATGTACTCAAATACATAGCTGATAACTCATCTGGATGATTATGATTACTTTCTGCTGGTGACGGACACCGGGTACATCAATGCCAGGCTCCTGAAGGAACGTCTATCGCACATCAGTATAAGTTTCGATATCTACATGGGAACCGCCCACGGTGCAACTCTGCACGAAGACGAAGACAAACCTGCCGACGCACAGTACCGCGACATACACGCTGGTATCGTCCTGAGCAGTAGCGTCATCCGCAAGGTCCGAGCCAATCTCGATTGGTGTGTACGGAGTGCTGTATCTAACCAGCACAACCTAAACATTGGCCGTTGCGTCAAGTACTCCAGCAAAATCGACAGCTGCCAGCCGTCCTGGCAGGGTATCAACGTGACTAGCTACAAACTCAACAGCTACAAAATCTACCGTGACTTACACCTGATCAAACACGAGGACACATTCAACAAGGCATCCGTCGTCTACCCAATCACCACGGCGGACGACTTCTATCTGCTGCACGCGTACTTCTCTCGAGTTCATCTGGAGGAGATCAATCAGTACAAGAAACAAATCCATTACCAAGCATCCACCATTTCCAATGGGACCCTTCCAAATGACATCCTGGAAGTGCGATGGCCTTTGGGTGTACCGAAACCCAATCCACCGGAATCCCGCCACGATATCGTGCCCTGGACGCAACTCAACCTGACGCACCTATTCATGTGGAACGCGGAAATTAACGTAAGGCCCCTTTCCATGGTGGACGCCGAAGACATGCAGAACATTCTGAACAAAACCGTTCTCGAGGCGTACCGCACGAGTTCGGATCTCGAGTATCGGAGTATGCACTCGGCATACAGGAAATTCGATGCCGTACGTGGGATGGACTACCGGATGCATCTTAACTTTTACGACCGCAAGCGAAGAGAGCACGTACTTAAGTCCTTTGAGGTGGTCAAACCCATCGGATTGATCGAGATCGTTCCGTCGCCGTACGTGACGGAAAGTACCCGGATAGCTATCCTACTGCCTACGTTCGAGCACCAGGTACGGGAGGCATTGCAGTTTGTCCAAAACTACGAGCGCGTTTGCATGGAAAATCAGGACAATACGTTTCTGATGTTGGTGAGTTGCAATTGTTGTTCCATTTCTACCTGTGCAAACAGCTAACGATCCTTTCTTCGCAGATCTTCTACTATCGGGCTGATACTCCCAGCAAAGGCGACGACGATGTCTTCCTGCCGTTGAAGAACCTCGCCCTAGGTCTGACGGAAAAGCACAAACAAGATGGCTCCCGGATCGCCTGGGTCTCGATCCGCCTTCCCCCGGAGTTAAGTGCTCCCTTCAACCTAAACCATCTGTACTCCACGTCCATAAACGGACCCAACCAACTGCTCAGCTTTGCCGCCACCGATCTGGCCCTGCGCAAAATCGGCCTGGACAGTTTGGTGATGATCTGCTCCAATGCGGCTACATTCCGGTCGGATTTCCTCAACCGCGTACGAATGAATACCATTGCCGGGTTTCAGGTGTTCAGCCCGATCGGATTCACAATGTATCCTTGTCGATGGACGAAGCTCTGCAAGGAATGCGACGGGTGCGATGTCGGCCAAAGCAGTGGCTATTTCGATCGGGCCAACTATGACGTGGTGTCGTTCTACAGTCGGGACTACGTGGAATCGAGGAAGCTACTGGAACAGCAACTGCCCATCGTCCGGAGCGATCGGGATATCGTCAATTTGGTCAACTACACACAGGAAGACGGCATTCAAAATGTGGCGGAACTGTTCGTGCGCGCAAACACCAAGATTCACGTGCTCAGGGGTATCGAGCCTAACTTGAGATTGGGACGAGCGATGGAGAACTTCCTGGCTACGGATCCCGACGGCGAACAACTGGTAACATTGAAATGCGAGGAAACAAAGCAGGAACAGTGCGTGCGGATCGCTTCCAAGAAGCAGATTGGAGACGTGCTGGTGCAATACGGAGACAGCCAGGAGAACGAGGTCAAAAAGTAACGCGGCCCAACAGGCGCTGTTAGAAACCACTAGTGACAATACAGGTATGCAGGTAGCATTTTTAGTCTAATAGTAATTCATTCTAAGACAAGTTAAAACTCTTGTCAAATAACATATTTGTAAGGTGTTTATCTGCCAATTTAGGTCTTCGTAGGATTAAATCAAATACGTATTTACTCATCTCTGTCAGGAAGATATTAGGTTTTGAATTTTAACCTCAATAAAAGTGCCTTTTTTCACATAATAACTAACCGACGGAATATTCTTTCATTCTAAATAAAAAAAGCGGTCAAATGCATTTCCACTAAAAATCACATAAAAATATAATTCCTAAAAACGGAAAAACCTTCCCCTCTCCGAATCGAGAGCGAAAGTCAACTAATAGTAAAAAAAACATTTCATTCAAAGCGTGAAACACCTTCGGTTTCATTTGTTGTAATACCCCCCACGGTGCTGCTGCTGCCGCTGCTGTCGAAGTTCTTTCCGCGTTTCTCTGATCAACTGTTTGGTAGTGTTCTCATCGGCATCGTCCCAACCCGCCCGGGCCCCATCATCGTTCCAATCGGTCAAGCCATCCTCCACGGGAATGTCGATCTGGGCCGTAAGGCGACTGAATTGCGTTCCGTCGTCTCCCGGTCTGTCCTCCGCAATGCAAATCATCGGCTGGGAGAATGTCTTCGGTGCCATATCCTGGAAGAAATCCATCTGTTCTTCCGGAGGGGGTTCCTTGGGCGGAAGGGGAGCTACCAGCTGTTCGCGGTAGCGCTCGATGTGCTCCTCAACCGTCGACGGCGAATCGTCCCACGAGTTCCAGTCTTTTTCAACAACATTCTGAACGAATGAAATCAAATAATCAAAAAAAAACTAAACTCACGCCAACTTCAAACGGTACTAACCTTATACCGGGGCACCGCCGAATCACGAACAACATCAACGGAACTGAGCATCCCTTCACCACCCGCACCACTTTCGTGGGATAAGGATTTCCTTCGGCGAGAACAGCAGCACAAGATCCGCTTGATCAATGCTGCCACGGTCACGAACAAGTGCCGCAGCCTAGTCATCACCAAATTGGTGATCATATCACTCAGCCCTAAAGCTAACTAAATACTATGCATGCACGCGTACTAAGACGAATAGAACGATTAGGAAACTATCTCAAATAGTATCTATCCATATATGAGGCAGGAATGTTTGTAGTAAATCGATCAAAATCACCAGAGGATTGTGGAACCCGGATTATGCCAAGCGGTGTTAATTTTCTGTAGAAACGGCAGAAACCGAGCAGAAAAAAATTCTTGACCCTTTCTGACACATGCACTGTTTACGTTTTCTGATAGGTTCATGAATGAACACCGCCACTGACGAGCAATGGGCTAGGGATGTCCAAAAAATAAGATCGTTTTTCCATGGTCAATTTCCGAGGGGCGCAACTCTATCTGAGATGTACCATTTTATTTTTATCTGCTATTGCGATTTGCGCCGAAAATTTTACTGTTATTTCAGCGCCATCCTTTACGCTACTTCGGTTGTTTCTCAAATCTTGTTGGTGTCAATGGCGTACACTTCTTCATGATCCAAAGAATAGTACGCCGAAAACGCGAACCAAATCCAACAAACCACCGAAGTGGCGCGAAGGATGGCGCTGAAATAAGGGTAAAATTTTCGGCGCTAGGAGCAATATTTAAACCGAGGGGCACGCAAGAGCGTTTGATTACGACGCACAAGCTCTGAAAATACAAAAAAGTTACTCAAAATTACATCCAATTTTATTTAAAATATACAATGTACTCAATATAAGTTTAAAATACTTATTGAATACAGTTTATGTACCTTGAATACAATTTAGTACATTTTTATTGCTTTTTAGAATCATTGAGTAGCGATTGACTACTTTTAATACACCTTCTAATGATGTGCTTTGAATACATTAAAATACACAAACGGTACTCAAAATACTTCTTAAATACTTTTAAATACTTTCAGTGCCAATAAGTACGGTTTGATTACATTTGAATACCTTGATTACAGTTAAGTATATAATAACTATAGTTCAGCATTTTAAATACCATTTAGTACGGAGTGATTATCATTGAATATGCTTTGATTACGATTAAGTTATTTTAGTATCAATAAAAACATGTTTATTACAATATAATTACCTTCAGTACAATCAACAATCAATATGCAACTTGCGATTTGAAATTGGTTCACTGTTGTAGAACACCTTGGTCCGAAATATACCTTGAAGTCAGCACCTTGCTGTACATATTTGCGCCTTTGTTTTGATATGCTGTGTTATTTTGACAGAATATTTGCAAGTGTGTTCGTGTGAGTTCATTATTAGGGGCGCATTATTGAGCTTGGGACCGAGCTTGGGACCGATGTGCTAGTACCATAGACTAACTCTAAGACCAGTAGGTCCCATACAAAAACAATTTTTTTCTTGGCTCAGTCAGTACTAGCACATCGGTTCCAAGCTCGGTCCCAAGCTTAATAATGTGCCCCTCATCATGAACTCACACGAACGCACTCTCAAATATTCTGTCAAAATAACAAAGGCGCAAATATGTACAGCAAGTTGCTGACTTCAAGGTGTGTTTTGGAACAAAGTGAACCAATTTCAAATCGCTAGTTGCATATTGATTGTTGGTACAATTGAGTACACGTTGATTGGAAATGAGTACTTCATGAGTTTTCATAATATTTTAAAATTCAGCACAAACATTTGATAAGGGTGAATCTGCTTTTATAAACAAACACTTTGTCTGCTAATATATCGGAAGTTGAATACAATTCCTTCAAATTGAATAAATCAGCGAATAGAGATAAAGCTCCTCTTCCTAAAAGAAAGCTTAATATGTATTTGTGTCCTTCTGTTCAAGAGAAAATGACTACCAAAGCCATTGTTTACAAAAGCAGATTCGCCCTAATCTAATGTTGGCGCCGAATTGTTTTTTTTTTTCAGTAGTTTCGCTCGTCAAAATTAAAAAATAAATTAACTGCCGGTATATTATTATATTTGCTATCAAAAAATGTTGTAATCCACATTAATCAAGGCTGGATCACAAAAGCGCGCTGGACGTTGCGTCGCGCTGACAGCGCGTTGACGCATTGCATTGGAAATGTTGGTAACCATATGAGCCATCACAAAGACGCGTCGCGCGCATCGCTTCATTGTACTAATGCTTTGAAAATGTTCTAAATTGACCGCGTCACGAGCGTCAGGTGCTTTGTTTTTGAAAAAATCATAATCAACGCGTTGGTTTCCAGCTTGTGTATAAATAATAATCGAGATTACGGTAAATAAAACAATGGATTATGAAAGTGCCATTTAATAAACAAAATTAAGCAGCATGATTGCTTGTGGGCAAAATCAAGTAAGGATTATCGTAACCTATTAAAAAAGGGAAGATCTGGGCGGAAATACACACAAAAAAGGAATATTGTTTTATTAAAAAAATTGAGCTTTACTTCTGAAAAGTGTTCATTTTTCATTAAATTAAAAGTAAAATCATCTACTATGAAAGTTATGCGTTTGATTTGAAAGTTTATTTTTCGGTTCAGTGTGTAAATTTAAAAATGTGTTCTTTTACCATGAAAATTGTCGAACTGTCAAATCCACCAACACAAAGCAAGTCGTCATTCTCGTCATCGTCATTTGTAATTTTTCACTACTGTTGCCCGCGTCCGTATCTTCTGTGTTTTGTTAAAATAGCTACAAAATACTCCGTAATTCTTAACACGATCGAAAAAAAGCAACACATTCGAACAGTTCCGCTGGAAAACCGCCACAACAAATTGCATATCAGAAATATTTCACAAACTTTCGGCGTTATTACGCGAACGAACATTCTAGAACATCATCTTGGCAGAGTGCATCGGTGCATCGACGCAGAATTCAAATGTGAAATCTTCAACTAACTGTGATTGCTGAAATCGGGCGCCAGTAATATAATGTTCGGACCAGAGGTATAAGTTCAAAATAACTACAAAATCGATCTGAATACTTTTGAGGTTTTGCACGCTCTTCCGGTTCATGCAGAAAGAATAGGTCATGTCACTGATAATAATCCCACTTTTTTATTGCAGCACTGCCGCAAGGGACGACGAGTGATAGCAGATGCCAGAGGTTTCTCAGGTGCATTTTGGTGCTATGGTGAAAGTGTTCCGACATGGATCTTTCGGGATGGCAAACATTAGTGATCAAATGACGCCGACCTCCTTGTTGATAGTTATTAGATATATTTCATCTGAAAATAAAAACCTTCTTTTGTAGAACTATTTTCCGTTCCAATCCAAACAGCAAACATTTATTATGATTGCACGACTCTTTCTAGTAGAAAGTACATTTTGAAATAAAAATAATTTGCTTTAATTTTCAAAGATGCCACGGGTTTCATTTGACAGTTCTACAATTCATTTTAAAAGAAAACTTTTCATGCTAAAACTATTTATAATTTCGATCCAAACAGCATACTTTTATTTTAATTGCACGACATTGTCTAGATAAAGGTTCATTTTGAAATAAAAATACTTTGCTTTCATTTTCAACGATGCCACGGTTTTGACTTGACAGTTCTACAATTCGTTTTGAAAGTTTCAACTTTAAATGTACCAAGCAGGAAAATTTTTAATTTGACAGTTTGAACGTTCTTGTTGTGAAAGCAAACCGCTTTCTACGAAAAAGAACCAACGCAACTTTTCAATTTTAGCAATGGTTTTTAATTCTAACAATCATAATTCTTTGTGTAGCAACTGAAATTAAAAAAAATCCGGTAGTTATCATATCTTTATCATAAAATGTACTATTAATCGAATTGTATAGTTGATACCACAAAAAATCATTGGAAAAGCTTAAGACGCAGATGTGTCCGCGAACAGGGCCAGATTAACCATAGACTAACTCTAAGACCAGTAGGTCCCATATAAAAACGATTTTTATCTTGGCTCAGTCAGTACTAGCACATCGTCCAAAGCTCGGTCCCAAGCTCAATAATGCACCCCTTATAATGAACTCACATGAACACACTCTCAAATACTCTGTCAAAATAACACAGCAAATCAAAACAAAGACGCAAATATGTATAACAAGGTGATGGCTTCAAGGTTTAATTCGGACCAAGGGGCTCTACAACAGTGAACCAATTTCAAATCGCTAGTTACATATTGATTGTTGGATTAACGTTGCATCGTTTTCCGGATCTGCAGCGGCTGACGATCCATCATGGCAATACTACAACGAGTTGCGATTTCTGAAGGCTCACTGTCAGAGAAAACCGTAAGTTGCATTAATATTAAAAACATAATTTTCCTTCCTAATCCCTATTAAAATTGATGCAGCACGACTTCAAATTACCAAAGCCCATCACAGAATCCAGCTGAACCATCAACTTCGTTTTCAGAAGCAAATCCGAACGAAGAACACGAAATACAGGATACCGAGCCGGAAACACCAGCTGTTCGAAAGCGAAAATCAATGGATGCCAGATTCAGTAACATGTTGGATAACGTGGAATCTATGTGCACCCCAGCGAAAAGGTCCCGACATGATTCTTTTGCCAGTTATTTGTGTGACAAATTAGAACCACTTCCGTTTCAAGTGGCTCTTTCTCTGAAAATGGAATTTTTGAATCGTGTTCATAAGGTAATAGAGGATCTCAAGAATGTAGAATACTTATATGCTTATATCCTGAATCACAGTAGACAGTTCCAAGTTGATTGAATGTTTTTCATCGAATAGAATTTCAGTTATTTTGAATCACAAACTTGTTGTATTTTTTATTTTATATGAGCATGAGCATGATTGACCGCCCATGGATGCGATTCCGTTATTGCCAGATCAGCTGTATTTACACAAAGAACCAACAAATGATGTTTGGGACTAGCATACATCTTCAATGTGTAAAAACTGGTGACCCATTATAAAGCAATACCGGCGCTGGCCGTGCCCGAATGCTGGTTAACACGTACGTCCCCAACTCCTCTGAGACAGAAAATTTCAAATTTAAAATTGACGATACTCTATCGTTAGCCATCGGATTTTGATACGGTTTTTTGCAATAGATCACAAAATTATCCTTAATTGTATATATGCACTGGTTATTCCAAAAATTTCCATACTATCGGATTCCAAGGTGGGAGTACTGGGGTAAGTACCTGTCCAGGGATGGTGGACAAAATATTTTTAGTTGCGAAACATGGCATGCGGCATATCAAAATTCATGATTTTGCAAAACTAGGTCATGAGAAGACGTTTTGAGAATTTCTGACCATACTGGTCACTTGAGGGGCCCTGCGGGATCCGAGTTCCTCCGGAAAACTGGCCATATTCAAATCTTTTCTAAAACCAGGCTTGCGACGTATCAAACTTCATGATTTTGCAAAATTTAGTCTTCAGAGGTGTATCAATTGTACATTGTGTTAGTAATTAGCAATGACTCGTCCCTCATCATTCACGCAATGTATTGTTTTTACATTAGGGTTGGCCCACGAATACTAGTGCTGAAATGACAAGCATATTAAATGGAGTTTTCAGTAAGCTTTGTACGTCCAAACGAAAAGCATCAGATTAAATGTGTTTAGCGAGTATTTTACGTATGTCGAGTTCCATTCAATATTTCTTATATTCCGAAGCTTACAACAGTTCCCCTTTGCGGTATTTGTTCACTCTCCTACACGATGTACAGCCACACAAGATACATATTCATGCAAATTGCAGGCATTGAAAAGCTTTCAATAAATAACTGTTGGATTGTTATTAGAACACTCCAGTTCCAGTAGGAATATAGAGACGTTGAAGAAGGAAAAGAAGACCCAAACAAAATCTTTGTAAACTCTCGAACCGTGCTGTGGATCTATCAGAAACATTTGGTATTTGAAGAAACAGGATATTTTGGATGAAATGCAAGTTCATAAAAGACATACCTGTTATGTTTAAAAACATTTTATATTTATTATTAGTCATTCAATTAATCATCAAATACTCAGCCAACATATTTCGAAGCTGGATCGCATTTCTGCTAGAGTTACTCCCTTGTTGAACTTCACCAGCGCGTACACTCAGTAGTGGTTCGGATTGTGTTCGCCATTCTCCTTCGAAGGTTATGTTACCCGTACTGTCTATCTGGTCAACATACCTCTCTGGACAATAAACTGATGAATTTAACCTCTTCACAAAATTATGGAGAATTACCGAAGCTTTAACAATCTTCTCCGCGTTTTCTGGTTGCAAATCCATTGTTTCGCTCAGAATCCTCCATCGGGAAACTAAGACTCCGAATGCAGTTTCGATTGTTCTCCTTGCAACGCTAAGCCGAGTGTTAAAGTTTTATTTTTTTTTATGAAGATTTATGCCTGGGAAAGGTCTCATCAAATTGCTTTTTAAGGGGAACGCAGCGTCACCCACAATGAAATGAGGAAACATCATATTGCTATTTGGGAGAACACAAGGTTCGGGAAAACCCACCTGATTTTGCAGCAATAGTCGGCAAAAAATGCAACTGGAGAAAATACCTCCGTCACTATTGCCACCGAAAGCACCAATATCGACCATCAAAAACTCATAGTTGGCATTACATAATCCCATGGGAACAACTGAATGGAATCCTTTGTAATTATAAAAAGTGGAACCAGCATTCGGCGGACATTGTATAGCTACGTGCTTTCCGTCAATGGCACCGAAACAATTAGGAAACTTCCACTTCTCTTTAAACTGTTCGGCATATCTCTTGAAGTCTTTTTCTTGTGGGACTGGTAAATAATCTTGGACAAGGACATCCCAAAGGACGACGCATACTTCCATCGTAATTTTCCGAATCGTTGATTCACCCATCTTAAACATCCTGGCCATTATGGCAACTGGGGTGCCATGAGCAAGATACCTGGAAAATAATATTGGAGTTTATTGTACATAAACATTCGAAAACACTTACATGAGAGTGAGGAACAATCTACATTCTGGATAAATTGGCTTTTGAAATGAGAACTTCTCAAGCCGAAATCGAACTTTCCACAAAAGTAGGTCGAAAGTGGAAGGGTTCATACGTATGGATTCGCGAAAGTAATCCGGATTTTTTTTGTAACTTTATTAGGGTGGCTTTCAGCCTCCTAGGCTGGTTCGCCCGGATCTTTTTGTCGCATTCGATCGAATTCGGTTTCAAAGTATTCTTCAGTGGCACGGTTTTGGTTGGAAGGGCGAACCCACCAACGCCGAGGTCTACCTTTGATTACGAAATCGCTTATATAATACAAAGCTATCATGCCAGCAGCAGGGAGTACAGGTCTTTCCATTTCGGGCGAGTTTCTCACAATTTTTTTTTCGAAACAAAACCTTGATTATCATAAATCAAACTAAACGCCGAATACTACGTCACATAATGAAATTTCAAAATCGTAACAAACGCTTCCACGCTGAAGGTGTATTGTAGCGGCAAACGCGTCAAGCGCGTCGAAAGCGCGTTTTAGTACGAAATGCTGACGACAAAGGCCTACGCGACGCGCGCTCAGCGCGCTTTTGTGATCCAGCCTTCACTGATAACGGTTTACATCAATATTTTGAATAAGATATTAGTAAAAGATTCACGTTATATATTTATATTTAGCATATAGCACATTTAGATTTCTTCATGAAAGGATGACGATCATTATCAATTTTTATTACCAACGCTTTCAAAGACCGATATATCGGAATTTGATGAATTTTTTAGATCTGCTTGGTCGTTATGTTTTGCGAAATTCTGAGGGAATAAAATTGGATGAACTTTTTGTTTTTTTTTACTGTGTACATGCATGCTCCTTTCGAACAGATTATGTAGACTACTATCTGGCATCCCTGATGATCGAACATCGCGTTACCTGCGAATAGCTGTCAAACTTCCATTTTAAAAAGCGACGGTTTTTCAGTTCAGCAGGAGCGTTCGCAGCGCATTATAATACTTGGAAAATGTTTTAATTTTGTATGTTTGTGTTTAAAAGTTAAGCATTTTTGATTATAATTGATTAACTAGTTTACATATATCTCGCTTGGTGCTGTTTAATCATATCGTTCGTAGTAAAATTGAATCTATCTGAATGGCGAATCCAGCGGCCGACTCGGTGAAGGTGGCGTTACGCATTCGACCGTTAAACCAACGGGAGCGGGAACGCGGTTGTCGGATTGTGGTCGAGCAACCAGCCCACCGAGAACCGCAAGTGGTCATTGGGAATGGGATCAGCGGGAAGCCGGAGGGGTTTACATTCAACTATGTTTTTTCGCCGGAGGAATCGCAAGAGTACCTGTATGAAACCTCCGTCCAGCCTTTGCTGGAGAAGTTGTATGCTGGATACAATGTGACGATTTTGGCTTATGGGCAGACTGGATCGGGTAAGACTTATACGATGGGCACGAACTATGATGGCGAAGAGGATGAAACGATGGGAGTGATTCCAAGGGCCATCAATGATATTTTTGGACGGATTGAGGAAATGGCGGAGGATTCGGAGGTGACAATTAGCTGTTCGTTTATGGAGCTTTATCAAGAGAATCTGTACGATTTGTTATCCAACAAAGGAAATCGGGAAGAACGGGTGGTGGATATCAGAGAGTCAAATAATCAGATTGTAATTCCGGGATTGACGGAAATTCCTATCCGAACGGCGGAAGAGACATTCGAAGCATTGATGACGGGATCTCAGGAACGGGCAGTCGCTTCGACGGCTATGAATGCCGTGTCTAGCAGGAGTCATGCGATTTTCACGCTGAATCTGACGAATCGTTCCAAGGGCGATAAGCCAACGGTTACAAATAGTAAGTTTCATTTGGTAGATCTGGCCGGATCGGAGAGACCGAAGAAGACGCAAGCAACTGGAGAACGATTCAAGGAAGGGGTTAAAATTAATCAGGGTCTACTGGTGCTGGGAAATGTTATTTCGGCGTTGGGGTCTGCTGGTGGACCGCTAGGTCATGTGCCCTACAGGGAGTCGAAACTGACTCGACTGTTGCAAGATTCCCTGGGAGGGAACTCGCTTACGTTGATGGTGGCTTGCGTTTCGCCGGCGGATTATAATTGCGAAGAGACGATCAATACGTTACGATATGCCAATCGGGCCAAGAATATCAAGAACAAAGCGGTGGTCAATCAGGATCCCAATCAGGCCGAGATCAGGAGGTTGAATGCAATTGTTCAAGAGCTTCGTTTGGAACTGCTGGCTTACAGTGCTGGGGGGAAGGAAAATGTTCCAGGAATTGGTGAGTTATGATTGATTTATTATTTGAACTGGCATGTAAAATAATTGTTTTATTGCAGCAAATCGGCCCTCGACGGTCCCTGGAGGAAAACCTGGAGTCGTTCGTTCTTCCAGCGACCAGCAGTTGGGTAGTGGTTTTGTTCCGACAGCGGAAATGGCTCGTCGGGAGAAAGAAATGGCAGATAAGATTCGAACGCTTCAGCAGCAGCTTCAGTCCGCCTTGCAGGATATGGCCAACGATCAGTTACGAACGCTGACGGCAGAAAAGATTGTGGAGGAAATCGAGGCTTTGCTAGCGACTAGCCCGGATTCTGACCTCAAGCAAGGAATCAAAGCAATCCTGGATGGCTACAAAGAGGAAACGGCTTCAATTCGCACGGAGTCGCAGATTTCCGATGCGCTGATGCACTCAGCGACTGAAGAGTTCCAGAATCGATCCGATACACACACGCAAAAACAAATGAAGATCCGCGATGAGTTGAGACAGTTGACCCGAGAGTTAGAGCTGAAGGAGGAGCTGCACAGGAAGTGTTTGGGCAACATATCCAATCTGACCTTCACGGTGGACGAAAACACCAGCGGCAGCAACGACAAACTGGAAGAATATGAAGACAAGATCAAGGATCTGGAGAAGCAGATAGAAGACCTCAATGATCAATTGAATACGACCAAGCTGGTTGATAAGAAGAGTAAACTAGCAGAGGAGCGTCGGAAGAAGGTCCAACAGCTAGAAGCCGAATTATCGGAGCTAAGAAAGAAGAGTGTTCAGCAGGCCAAGATGTTGCAGCTGAAAGAGAAGGACACCCAGCGGATTCAGAATTTGAGTCGGGAAATCCAGGCCATGAAGGCAACCCGAGTGAAGTTGGTCAAGTCCATGCGAACGGAGAGCGAAAATTTCCGTCAGTGGAAGATCAACCGAGAGAAGGAAATTTGTCAACTTCGAGAGAAGGATCGAAAGCTTAAAAACGAGATGGTTCGGCTACAAACTGTCCACGATAAGCAGCAGAACGTATTGAAGCGAAAGGTTGAAGAAGCGGTTTCCGTTAACAAACGGCTGAAGGAAGCGCTGGAGCGACAGAAGAATGTTCAAGCTATGCGAGCCGCCCGTGCCGTTGGCAAACCCGTTCGTGGTGCGGATGTGTCCTCCTGGGTGGATCACGAACTGGAACTGATTCGATCCGTAACAGACGCCTCAGTAACTCTTAAGCTTCTGATGGACGACCGAGCTCTGCTTAATACCAAGCTCTCCGAAATGAAGCAAAACACGGAGGAGCACAGTGAGGATCAAATTAAACAGCAAGAACACGACCTGGAGCTCCGAAATGCTCAAATTGCTGATTTGCAGCAGAAAATTTTGTCCACCGACGTTGACTCGAAGCTGAAAGCCATACTGGAAGGTATTCCTACTCTCCCCGAGGCGAAGCAAGTGCTCAAAAAACTTTTGGCTGTCTTCACCGAAACGCAAGAAGAATCGGCTAAAGCTAGACATCAGCTGGTCGATACACGCCTATCAGTCGAATGTCTGGAGGAAACCAGCCGTCAACTGGCGTCGGAATTGGCCGAAACTAAGCAACGCTTTACGGATGAAACCAACGAACTTGCCAAAATGTACGAAGAGAAACTATCCATGCTTCTCCTATCGAAGAAGAAGTTCGCTCGTCAATCGAAGGAAATGAATATCACGTGCGATTCGATTCTGCAGGAAGCGAGCGATCGGATGGAGAAGCTGCGCCAGGAGCTTGATTCTGTCAAGGAAGCCAATCGAGTGCTGAACAAACAGGTTGAAGATTTGACGAATAGTCGTGGAGGGCGAAAAACCCGCAACACCAAAACAGCCGCTGCCGCTGTTGCCGTTTTCGATGACGAAGAAGACGAAGAGGATGACCCTACGGAGTGGAACTTGAGTGACGCGGACGATGATCCCGACTTTAGGGCCACGCCTCGCTACAAGCAGAAGAAGGTAAGTTGAGGGGAAGTTTTGTTTATGTTGACGAAGTGGTAAAGTCGTCAAGTAGTGTTTGATGTTTGAAGCTAGAGAAGCTAACTCCTAAACTGAAACGCTGGTTGTCTAATGTAACTATTTCCATATCCAGGTTAGCAGGGGTATTCGTGAATCGGTTATGAAGAAGGGGGCGATCAAAAAACGCAAAACAACCGTCGACGTCGACACCACCGGAGAGAACCCGCCTTCCAACAACTCCTCAGCGGCAACTACGCACAACAGCAGCAACCAAGCGCACTGCAGTTGCGGAACTATCTGCTCAACGAAACGATGCGGTTGCAAGAAGCAGGGCGAATTCTGTGGCACTCAATGCCGCTGTCCGCCCGGGTGCGTCAATAAAAAAATCGACGAACAGTCGCTGAAGGAGATGGAAAGTGGCCAAGAATCGGGTGACCAGGAGATGGCGGACGTCAACAAAGAAAATAAGGAAAACGTGGTGCAGAATGGCAGCGGCGACAATGCCGCCAGATCGCTGGAGAAGCGTAAATCGCAGGACGATAGCAGTGATGCCAGCGCGGAGGATCATACACCCAAGAGGATCAAGTATGTTGCCTTGATGGTTAAACATTTCGATCGGCTGATCTATTGACGGTTCTGTTGTCAATTTTAGGAACGACATTCTGACGCCGACCTATGTTTACTCCGTCAAGAAGAGGAAACCCCTGCTAGATGATATGTGATGAGACATTAGACTTGATTCATATTAATTGCACCATAAGGCCTATTTTATTCATTTTGACACGAATCCATCTTCAATTGTTTGTAAGTATTTTATTTTTTTATTGATTGAATAATTACGTTTTATTTCAAAAACCATGTCTGTTAAATTTGCTTCGAAAATACCCTCGACTTGTCCATTTGGTAAAGAATATTGCAGAGCAAACAGGAATAACGACTGAACAGTTATCGATTTGCTGAGACCATCAGCTGGCTGTTCCGTTGAAGATATGTAGGTCTGTTTTGCGAGACTATGCATTGCAAACCATCATGCACGAAATGGTACCGTACGCTGACGTTCTTGGTTCAAGGGTTATACGATCCGTTGTTTGCAATGCTGATTACCGACTGATTATCGCAACGTACGAAAATCGGTTTGGCTCCACCACATAGCTTCTTGAATGGTGCAAGATAGAGCCATGTATTCCGCTTCGTAGGACGAGAGGGCTACGGTAGACTGCTTCTTTACATTCCAACAGATCGCTCCTCCCTGCATCAAGAGTACGTAACCGGTTAATGATTTCTGAATGATAAAGCTCGATGGTTGTACATTTCAGGTATTGAATTAATCTCTTCACCGTATCCCAGTGAGGACGGCCAGAGTTTGCAATGTACTGACTCGCGATGTTGACGATAAAGGTAATATCCGGTACTCAGTGGCGTCTCTTTCATTTGTGCACCTCGTGCACTGCACAGTCTAAAATTTTCGATTTCATGTCTCATAAAACTCATCGATTTAATACTCCCTCAAAACTAATTTTGTCTGACTAGGCCGCCCAACCTCACCCTCACAATTACCCTTTTTAAAGGCGCCTCAGCCTCACAACGTCTCACACAGGGTCAGATTGGGATGCGATACATGTGGTAATGATCTGCTGTGCGAATGAGCGACGCAAAGCAAGCAAGAAAACGTTCGAGTTTCACTGCTTGCTTTGCTCTCAGACTGGGCACTTCAGATTGTGCACCTGATTCTGAGTATACACGCAGATCGTTTGTAGACGAATTGTAGTTCCTATAGCTTGGTTGCCGATTAATTAATACCCAAACGTAATGTGGACGAATACGGAACGGAAACGGTAAGTTTGACAGTTGCCGCAAATGAAGTCGATATGTCCAATTGGAATCAACTTGGATCTAATTAGTTTTCTATCCGACAACCAGGTATAGTCAGATTGGGTTCTTCCGCTGCCATTGCCGTTCCGCTTCCGTTATCACTGCGTTCGAGCCTGTACTGTTTGTGAAATAGCGCAAAGGACTCGGCAAAGGAAGAACTATGGAGCGGGATATTGTTGAAGACCTCTTGAAAATACCGTTTGCGAGAAGAACCATGGAACAGAAATTGTTGATTGCATGAATGGACGTTCCTCGACCAAAGCTGGGTAAACTAAAATCGACCTGTTCTACCTGAGTGGTAAAAAAAAAATAAACTTTCGATATTCATAAGATTGCATTATGATTATTTGCTATAAGAAATCACTATGAATTTCATAAATTTATCTTAAATAATGATGTCGAAAAACTAAAAATATGGAGCAAACTGGATTGGAACCTTGAACGTTGAGGCTATGGTACCAGTGACTTGCCCATTAGTATGTTTATATCAACACTTGTAATCAGGAAAGCTTTAGTACAAAAACAACGTCATGTGAAACAAAGTCCATTCATAAGTCAGCCTTAAGAAATTCCATAGCATCGTTCATAAGTTCAACTTTATGAAATGTTTAAGATTATTTGGCTGAGTGACATTTTCAGGAAATCTCAACTAGCTTCAACGCTACGCTATTGTTTGAAGGATGGTGAGCAGTAATAATAAGAAAAACATACATATAATGTTAAAAAAGAAAATGCCAACTGAGTGTGTCAATGGAAGAATACGCAAAACTGATATCACCAGTGATTTCCACCATTCTTTTGTTTATTTTTGTATGCAGGTACTCCCGTAGAAAAATTTGTTTCCTTAAAATGATGTGAGTGGTGATAAGTCTGGCGTAGCTCTTGCTGGCCAAGTAATGAGCTTGTTGCAAAAATTCAACGTATCCCGTAATAAACTGGTCGCACAACTGAGCTCGTGTTATGTCTCGCGAAAATGGAGGGACACAAGCAATCGTGAAGAAATCTTTTCCTGGTTTCACCCATTGCAAGGCCTCCACCCAGTTCTCAGCCTCCACTCTGTTCCACTCGTGTACAAACCATTTGAAGACAAGAAAGTTCTTCTCCACACTTTCTTCATCGTCTTCATTTTTTAAAACAAAGCCTAAAGCGAGACTCCGAATAGAAAAAGTTTATGCAAAAAAAAAACCAAATGTGTGTAAAGTTAAAGGAACGTACAGTTCCAGGATGATAAATATAGTGGACACGTACCATTCAGAAATTACCACTTGTCTGGAAGCAATGTATTTGGGTAACTCTGAATGGGATGACGACACAGCTTCTCTAGCACGAGGTTTGCACGGTTTCATGCTGGACTTGGAGACAATTTTCTTTTTGAAAGTGTTTTCACTAACATTCTGTACAAGACACTACAACTGAAAAAGCTAGATTACATCGAATGCAGTAAGAGCGTCAGGATTGCTTTTGCTAACATCGAAGACTTGAAAGATGAACACAAATTCGCTAATGTTTGGGAAGCATGCGTGCAGCTGGCAGCTTGTAGCGGCAATGACAATCTTTATTCGAAATACAGTAGACTTTACATGACAATTCGAATTGCGGACCTCAGTAAGCAAAGCCACTTAAGTTTACTCGACCGTGCAAAGTTTAATCTCTATTCTACGAACCTCCCTGAACAACACATCAACGAACTCTGCCGTCTTTTTCCGGTTTTCGATCAAGTGAAGCTTAGCAATGAACTGCGCGTGCCGAAAATCCGAGTTTGCCGAGATAAATGTACCCGACATAATGGCAACACTGAGCGGCAGCAACATCGAGGATATATTTTCGGAGATTACACTGCTCACTCGACCACAGCATCAGTAGAACGAAGCTTTCCGATACTCCGACGGTTGAAAAATTATCTGAGGTCTACGATGGGAGAAGAGAGGCTGGAAAAGATGATTCCAAAGCCAAAGCGTCCTGAAATTATTAATTGATATGAGAATGGAAAATTAGATGAACCAATTTATCCGTCGCACCCCTCACTTCGCTATTGTCAAAATGGCAACATTGCTCAGGCTACGCGAACCAGCGTCTCCATGTTTCAGCTGGCAATCTTTTGTGATCATATGACTCGTGGAGGCATGAGGTAGGAACTTGTGAGGACCGGAGGTAGGTCGTACCCTCCTTTCTGGTTGTCTACTCACAATTTGAAGCCCCGAACGGGAAAAATGGTTAATTACACTAATATTAACATTTAATATCGGTTGACGCGTTCGTAAGTGGATGAGAGTTGACCAGGTTCTCTGGCTCGATCAACGTAGTCTACAGATTTTAATCGGCCAGTTTCCGACCACCCGTGAACACATGCAGTGCCTCTTTCACTCAGCGCACCATTTGCTCCCACGCGCCTCCCTTTTGGGACGTCCGGACGAAGTAAAAAGACAACTAGTCCGTTCGATCGACTACAAAGAAGAGACTAATTTTATTCGGAATTTTGTCATGGCTAACTCAGACTCTAACAATATGATTCCGTAGAAGTTTTTAACGTTGCTAAATGCATCGTTTCACTAGCAAAACGCCGTTTAAAGATAAGACTGGTCAACTTTGGTATTTTCTTCCATCATACAACAAACCGCTTTTAATAAGGGGGAGGTAGCTCATTAAATCTTCCGGTCTGCCTCTAAGCATCTTGCTGTGTCCACCGATTGCATGTTGATCTGCCAATTTTGGAAGACGTCTGCATTGATTTATCTCAAATTATAATAATCCGTCCACTATATCACAAAACATTGCGATTGGTTGAGCGGATTGGAAATAATGAAATCATTGGGTATAGGACCAAGTTTTCCCCCGGTTGGTACGAAAACGATGAGCTTAGAAACCAATAGAAGCGTAAAATTGTCAAAAAGCACGAAATGCTTCCAGGGACGCTAATTTCTCAAAATCCTTCGTAATTTACAATATAGATTACTCTATGGGACAATCAACATGCTTGTTGCAGATGTGAATTCCAGTAGTAGGATTGTTTGTGGAATTGGTAGGAATTACAATCTACCCCACAGTGGGATGTTAGGCAAAAATTGACGTTCATGGCTCGAGTAACACTGGATACATGCCCTTTCGCTCAATTTCAAAAACATCTGTTTGATTTCCTACCTGTCGTGCACTGACGGAACTTTCAATACTTTCTCTTCATATCTATCATTCTAGCAAAAAACATTAATGTGCACTCTTAGTGCCTCATGGTGATGAGCGAACATCTCTTTCTATATAAATTTCCTTGTTTTCCTTATGAAAAACCACCAACACACTTTGTTAGTAGTTTATATTTTACTAGACAGGTAAGACAATAACTCTTAGTATCTTTGCTGCTCTTCAAACAACTACAAGGATTTCGCTTATGTCTTTATTCTTAATTTTGTTTCATTTCAGGCATCAGATAATTTATATCTACCAAAATTTGAAGATAATATCTAATATCCTGATTTTGTTTTGTTCTGTTTTTCATTATGCTTGTCTTTTTTCAGTCACAACTCCTTCTCTCTCAATTTTCCCTATCAATCTCCTCCTATCCCTAACCAATGCACGGAAACTAATGGGACAACGGGGCCATGCTATACGGATTAGTACACGCAGAAATAGATATTTTTTTCAAAAATAAATCACTTTGAATTCAAAGAAAAATATTTTTGACTCAGGGCCCAATTGCAATTTTCTTTGAATCAAATATAAACGATATTTGTTTCAAAGCAAAATGTTTTTGTTTTAACAATCGAGTTTCCATACGACTGGATGTAGATTCAAAAATATTTTGATTCGAAACTAGCATATCGTTATTTGAACCAAATATATTATTTTTTAGTTCAATTAAGTCCTTTTTTTTAAATCAAAACAAAAGCACTTTGACTCAAAATAAAAGTTCGATTGGTTTAATAAAAAGTCTAGTTGATTTCAATAATACAATTTCAGGTCTGCATTATATTTCTTTATTTTATAGGATTAAAGTAAAGATCAACGTTTTGTTTTTGTTTTTAAACAATATTTATTAAATTCACAAAATTGCTGCACCTAAAAAATAAGCTTTCATTTATTAGATTGATTGGACACATTTCCAGAATTTGTACCTTGGTGATAATTTGTCTCTCATTTGTCTTGAAAACATTAAATGACTGTAAATGATCGTTAAATCCACGAGACTGAACTCTGAAACAAATTAAAATGAGCTGCTCATCGTTATCTAAAATTATTTTCTCTAACTCATAAATGCTAATAAGGTTGCGCTGCTTAATGTAAAAATACACATTGTTCATGAAAAACATCCCTTCCTTTTTAAATCTGTCAATATATCGTATAGAATCATAACTGATCGTTCCGTGAACACATAAGAGCTGTTTATACTCTTCACAAAGTGTAGTATGCAATATTTTAGATTCTCGTAAATCTATTACTGGTTCCAAAGCTATCATTCAACACGTTGAATGAAAATTTAAACCCCGCCTTAATTGCTAGAGATTTACACAAATTTCTCTTATTGTTAGTTGCTCTACTATACTGTTTGGAATCTCGATGTTTTGCTTCTCCTCGCATAGCCCATTGATATCGCGGAGCTCCCGATTGCATAATAAATGTAGCATAATGCAGTGAGTTATGATGCTTTGGCTAAAGCGTGTCATTAAACCAGGTTAAATATTGTGTGTGATGCTGTTCTACTAGTTTTTTCAGGATTTCCAAATACTCCATTGGGATTTCACGTAGCATAAGAATGTGACAGATTTGAAGCAAAATACAGAAATGTTTCCAAACCTCGTCTTCTTCTGGTACCAACATTCCTATGATAAGTGGAAGGAAGTTGATTAGCGTTTTAATTTCACTTGCAGTCATTTTGATTTTACTTTTAGAGATATTTATGTCCTTAATATTGCCTGGAATATTCGAGGAATTTAAATGTCCGAACGCGAATGTATTTTTTCTAAAATTCAATTCGTCTAATGAGAATAGTTTTTTGACGTTAATAAAGTAATCCAGATAATGCCCTAATCCGTAAACACATACACCCTCCCACAAGTCGTGCATCAAATCAAAGTAAACGTTGAATGTCACGTGGAAGGAAGGAATCTCATTAAAAATGCTTTCCTTTTCTTACACCAGTAAGCGATACGTCATCTAAGCTTAAATCCTCATCATAACTTTTTATAGTTCTAAATGTTTCAGAGTGTTCAACAGTATCATTTCTCTCTGAAGTCGGTTTCTCTTACATAAACGGCAGTAATAGTTTGCACGAACAGATTCAACTAGATCTAAGATACTGGAAAGTCCTAAATTAATCACCAGTAATGAAACCCTAACATAAAATAAACAACCATTTTCTCTTCTTTATAGGTAATCTCCAATCCTTTTGTCTCCAATTCAATTAGAATGTCAACTAGATTAAGGAAAAGATAATTATTATCGAACTCTTTCTTATCCTCTGACAATATAAAACCAGCTACATGAATGTTCGAAAGCTTTGTCAACATGTGCGCAGGTAAACAGGGAACATAGTAATAGATCCCACAAATAGAAGTTTTTGCCGCGTGTGATGAAACGGTATCACCAGTTGTGAAATCGTCAAAAAACAGATTCAATGGCACTATCAACTTAGAGTTAGAGTACATTGTTCGCTGCCTCCAGAGATTACCGTCAACCATGGTTCTGATGCATCCATCACTTGAAGGGATTAAGCTCTTCAATATATTATCCATCACACCTTCTGATTCGACGTACTTCCGTAGTTGAAAACGTAAAGGCATTAGGATAGCTAGAAAAAGAAGTTTATTACTTTATTAATTTGACGGCTGAAAAGTTGACTACACTTGTTACCTGTTATAGGGTCGTTACTCATTTGTTGCTCGTTTTGAACGATACCCGGACATAATTCATTACTTAGTATGAATTCTCTCGGTTCTGCATATAAATCATTACCCTTCAACTGTTCAACAAATTTATATTCAGTTTCATTGTTGTTTGAACTTCCTATTATTTCATCAAGCATTATTTTTCCTTCTGCAGTTATAAATCCTGAAGACTCCAATAATTCAACTATGTGACTGAGTGGATTTAAGAACATGTTTTGAATGTCTTGTTTTATATCAAAAATAACTTTCCTCGGAAGGGTATTTGCACTTAAATATTTAAGGTTAAAATTAATTGACGCATTCTTCATTTTCTTGATCATCAAATTTAGATCAGTTTTAAAAGTAGAACAGTGGCCTCTCTCATCAGGTAATGGATTATCCTCCATAATTTTCTGTTCTGTGTTGTATTTTGGTGTGGTTGTTTCGGCATGTGCAGCAGAAAGTTCGTTGCTATGCTGTTGTGCTGCGCTCTCAATTTGTTTGTTGGTTTCGTTAAGATGTTTGTTCATGTGCCGATAAAATGAAGATTTGACACTATATTTTCTAGTGCAATCACCTATGTTGCATTCATATACGTCCAGATTTCCGTGAAATTTGTTTATATGGTCCTGTAAGCGATGGATCGATTGCGATTTCCAAGCACACCGTCGTGCTACACATCGGAGCATTGTTCTTGCTGCTGTTGGAGACTGTTACGCAGCGAAGTACACAAAGCCACTAGATTTGTTTGTTCACGGGGAATCTCAAAATCGAATAACAGATTCGCCAATAAATTCCAAGCTGATGACGACTGCCGTGGGAATGCAATACCGTATGATTTGTAGATTTTCAAGCACACATCAAGTGCTTTCTGCAAGCTAGGTAGCTTGTATGAAACAACGTTGTTCCATACCGAAAATGATGTAGGGTTTTTCGGATCTACCCCGTGAACCACAATGAATGGAGCTAGATTGACACCTCTCGCGTGAACTGTTTTGAATATTTTGGCTAGCGTACTTTGGAGCTCTGCCAAATCCTTAATCAAAACTGCGACGCTCTCTCGAGATTCAATCATAGACGGTTTCCAACGTTGCTTCCCGGAATTCTAAGTACAGGGCTTGGGAAAATGTGATTCAATAACCAGATGGTTATGAGTCCACGTCCATCTACAAAAATAAATAAGTATTAGTGCTCAATAGGTTAATATTGAGCTTGTATTTTAATTTACCAATTGAGATTCCATCTGCTTTCAGACAAGTGAGTAAACTTTTGCCAGCCGCATCCGTTACTTCAACTTCAAAAATAGGTACGACTTCGTTCATGAATGATTCCCATCGGTCAAAGAGAAGCTTTTCCTTTTCCGGAAAACGCTGCTGAAAATCAATTTGTATGAATTGATATGCTTGAGTGGTGTCTCAGAATAGGATATTCTGCCAAAATAGAAGCTGCGTTTCGTTGCTCATTACTGAACACTTCGAGAAGTCTTGGTTTTGTTGTTTGCTTCCACTTCTGTTTAACTTCGTCCCAGTCATCCTGATTATGGATTATCCATTTTTGGTCCGTTGATATTCTGTCACTAAAGAAAATTTTCATTAGCATACAGACAAATATAGCTGACAGATATCAAACTCACAGTCATTTTGGGTAACGTCACTTGTAGATTCACCTTCAGATGCAGCAGCGGCTGCTTGATTTGTTTCTCGAATATTTCCCAGTTTATCCTCTTTGTAGTAGATGTTGCGATCACGTAGCGTCCCTTTGCCTGTTTTCTCAGCTTCACTCTTCGTCCTGAGTCATCCGTCGTCCATGTAGGTTGATACCAACTCTCCTGTAGAAAGTAAACAAGCGTTTTGTTAAGAGTATGTATGGTTGTTAATAATTCTCGCGTAACATTTGAAAAGCGCATATTCACTTATGTTACGAAAACCTAAGAAGGTCCATTACTTACGAAGCGTAGTCTGCTCATGCAAATCATTGTCATCATTATGCAGGAGAAGTTTCGTCTGCCAGACAATTACATTGATTTACGTGGGGAGCTGACTCCTCGTGAGTAACGGGTCTTCAAAGGTTTTGTTTACAAAAATGGATAAGCCTTTTGAAATGTTCACTCTCTTCGATCAAAGCAGCATCTTATCATGCATGTTGAAATGGAGTACTCTTCGTATAGATGCGTTTTGTGAAACCAAGCCAGACAGATTCGAAAATAGGAAGATGAAAAAGTAAAATAAACCAAACTTACCTGTGGTTCATTTGGAAACAGAAAACGTAGCTCTACTGCTCTGGCTTGCAATTCATCAGCAGTCAATTTCGAAAATCGATCTTTAAACTCGTCCACGACGATTTGTGTTATGATTCGGTTTTCGCATCTTGTCAGACGTTTGTTTTGGCTTTCTTGATATTTTGCTAGAATTGCCTTTCCTCTTGCTGACGTTTTTAGCAAATAAGTTGCTGTACACTCAGCTCTTGAAATGTCTTGTTGGCTCGGTTGTTGGCTAGCTGATGTACATGGAAGCGAAATTGCCAAATCAACCAACGGAGGGATATTCTGGATCATGAAAGAAAAGATTTCTGATTTGATTTTTATGATTTTTTATGGTTTACTTACCAAACTTATTCTCCATGCATTTATACCATGGATGCATTTCGTCCTCTCCGCCAAAAATGGCTGCTGTATAAGCTCTTCCACCTCCTTCCGTTCGATGATTTTCAATGTTTCGATTGTATAGCGATTCGCTGAAACAAGCCCAAAATTTAGAATTGTGAACACATGTAATATAAATTTACATACCTAGAAATGTACCAATCACTGCATCGCACAACTGAAACGATTTTAGCAACTCAGTAGTTTCGAATTCGTCCACATCTAGCTGATCAACGTCTAGTTCTTCGATAAACCTTTTCTTCCAACGAGTCCATTTTGCAGTTTTCGTGATTAAAAAATGGCGTGATGGAGATACACACATGCACAAACCATCCGACTATTTTCAAATGATTTTGTTTTCAAATCAAATGGAAATATTGTTGATTCAAAAATATATATTTTTAAAACAACGCTGAATGGTATTAAAAGCTAATCAATATTTTTTTGATTCAAGCAAAATTATCTATTTAAATCAAAGCGCTTGTACATTTGATTCTAATATTCTGTATTTCTCCAAAGGGAAGGTCCATTAATTATGTCACGCAGTTAGGGGGGAGGGGGGGTTTGGGAAAACGTGACGATCCATACAAAAAAATGTGAAGGTCCATACAAACAACGTGACAAGGGGGGGGGGGGGTGGGTTGGTTTGTAAAAAGTAAATTTTTGCGTGACGTAATTAATAGACGTTCCCTTAGGCTAAGTAGGTTCTCATTCAGCTTAGGTGCAGATCTGGCGGGCAGTTGCTCGCCAGGGACCGATCAATAACAATCAATAATCAACAGAAGCCGACTGCCAATAAGAATTTCATTTGAATTTATTTTAGAGCATTTTAATGGGTGCTGTCAGATATCACCACTCGGTGTCTTCTTTTTTTTCAACCTGGATTCGTCCATACTCAGTGTTTCCTTATCTCCAATCTGTTCCACTCCTCGCATACTGGGCGGAATATTACAATTTGAGATAATTCTAAGCAGTCGGTTTACCACAATTTGGCAGATCTACAGGTGATCGGTGCACGCAGAGAAATACAGCATATTAGAATCAAATATACGAGGGCTTTGATTCAAATATATAATTTTGGTTGAATCAAAATAATGTTTATTTGTTTGTAATACCACTCAGCGTTGATTTAAAAATATAGTTATTTGAATCAACAATATTTTCATTTGATTTGAAAATAAAATCTTTTCAAAATGGTATGATGCTTTGTGTATACACATATATGTGTGCGTCGCCTTCGCACCATTTTTGTAACACGAAAACTGCAAAATGGACTCATTGGAGGAGATTTTTATCAAGCTGTGTATCCTCAGCTTTGTGGTGCAGTTATCGGCTAGGTTATCGGTACATTTCAAAGTATGTAAGTTTATATTACTTACGGTAAAAATTCTAATTTTTGGGCTTTTTCAGTGAACCGGTACACCGTTGAACAACCGGTCAACATTGAACGGATTAACGAACGGTGAAAAAACTGATATAGCATCCATTTCTGGCGAAAAGGACAGAATGCATCCATGGTTTAAGCGCTAAGATTATTATTTAGGCGCAGTGAACAAAATAAATAAGGTACGAAAACAACAATTAAACCTTGATCTTTACCTTAAACTTATGACATAAAAAAATTAAGAGCAAAGATAAAATTTTATCAATAAAACCAACCAAAATTATGTTTAAAACAAATCCAATTTTATTTTGAGTCAAAGCGTTTTTATTTTAATTTAAAAAGAGGCACTTAATTGAAGTAAAAAAATAATATTCGATTCAAATAACTATGTGCTTGATTCAAATAAAAATATATTTGAATCTACAGCCAGTTGTATGGAAGCTTGATTGTTAAAATAAAAAAATATTTGCTTTGAAACTAATATCGTTAATATTTGATTCAAAGAAAATTTAAATTAGGCCCTTAGTCAAAAATATTTTTCTTTGAATTCAAAGTGATTTATTTTTGAAATAAATATCTATTTCTCTGCGTGTGTGTGAGTGACCCCAAGGTAGTTCATAGCAGGATGTTAGGAAGCGGACCGGACGTGTTAATAAGTAAACTCCCCCGTGGCCACACATACTTTTCATTTGCTACATAAACTTCATTTGTGTTTCTCAGAAGTTTCTGTGCGAATAAATTAATATTATGTGGAATTTCGCATGGATTTTTGACAATAAAATGTGTGGATTATTTGCCGAGTTGATCGATCCGTCTGGAAACTTGTGACTGGTCGCGCCAATCGATTACGCATCCGCTGCTACTAAGATCTCGCGATGGGGGTTGTAGTGCGTCAAAAGCAAATCGGAGATGAGGATCTGCTTGAAGGTGTTGGTTATGAGAAGCGGATATCGCAGCTTACGCATACTCGGAACGAACTTCCCTTAGTATGAAGTTTGCAGCAGCACATAATTTCTCATCTCCATGCGAAGCGCTAGGAGTGGGACAGTAATTTTATTGCTAGAACGAATAGACATGAAGAGAAAGTGTATTGATAGATCCGTATAGGGAACGGCAGGTTTTGAAAATTGAAAGATGTAAGTTTGAAAACGAGCGGAGGGCATTTGAACGGTAGTATCCGATCAGGCACATAACCCTTTGTCATACTACCCCATGCAGGATAGGCAAGGGAAGAAATCCCATTGACTGACAAAAGGTTATGCAGACGATCGGGCTCTTATACTACCTATTGCTTGTTTCTAGTTCTAGCGATTTGTCCCTCTCACAATACTGCCTAACACAGGCGATAAATTATCTCCCGCTGTTGGGTTTATTTTTAGAATGCACCGCCTTAGCAATTGATCGCTCCCAGAAACGATCGAACTCCCGAGACGTCTGTCGGTGCTGGCATGTTCCAGGTATTTGATTTGACGCCGGTCGAACGAGCACTTTTCCGCTTTGATGATAAATCTGAACTCATGAATTCGATGAAAGACGGCTTGAAGGTTTCGCCAATGGTCCGATTCGACGACTCCGCTGACAAGAACATCGTGTTTTGCTGAGTCCACGGGCTGCTGTAATGCTGGTGGAAGCCGATCGTACCGATAGAGACCTCGATGCGTGTTGTTGGTGTTGAGCAACTCTCTACACAGCATTCGTCCACCCTCATTTGCAAAAACGCATCTCTGCATTTGATCATATAAACTCAGTTGAAAAAGCTGAAATAGTTTATTACCTATCACAAATTAGCACACTTTTGTAAAGCACATAGACGTGCTGTTCCATTATTCATCTCATGATCCATTATTCATATCGATCGGAAAGGTTTGATGTATGAATCAATATTGATTCCTTTTGTTATTAAGTTTGCTTACTTTCAACAATAAATGTAAACAAAACAAAAAAGAGCTGGATTTGAAACTGTGGAGTCCTACAAAGAATTTGAGCGACAGTCAGAGCCACGAAGGGCGAACAAACCAAGAACGGGATGGAATGGACCCTAATAAACGGATTTCGAAGAAAGCAGATCCCAAACCATCGGCCTAATTGATTTCACTGTGTGTATTTATGCTTTCTTGGTAGAAATGCATTCATAGTCCTAATCCTAAAAGTTTTCACACTTGACAGAAAAAGGCATTTACCTAGGTCTAATAGTCTCTATATACAAACTTAGCGAAATGAGAATATCCCAGCTTTAACTTTAATCACTTAAAGGGCAAATAAAAACTAACAACAGTCGAAATAAATAATCATCATCCAAAACATCATCAATTCGTCACGGTTCCACTGCCGAGCGATCGCATCAGCTGGTAGCACTCTTGCAGTCGCTTCTTGTCGCCAATCTTCTCCAGCGTTTTGGCCGCCTCCTGAAGCATACTGGCCCGTTCGCCCGGCGACGACAGACACGGTGCCGGAAGATGTTTGCAGGCCACGTACAAGGCAGCGGCCCGTTCCCGACCACCCACGAGCTGGGAGCTGCGATCTTTGCCGCTGCAAATGATCGACGCCCGCGAGTACCGTTGACGTAGACTGTGACCCAACAGTTGCTGTGTAGGTCCGGGAGCGGCTCCGGCCATCAAACGGCACACGGCTTCGTACAGGAATACTCGCGATTGGGCATTCTAAAAACGGTGAAACGGTGGAAGAATATTGATTTTTTTTATTTGGGAGGAGAAAGACTTACGGGAATCTCATTGGTGACGATCCGCAAGGAGTTGAGGTCCTTCTGGAATTTTGCCAACACCACACCGGACACGGGGACGTATTCTCCATTTTGGCTATGGAACTTTTCGTTGTCCGCTTCCCAGAGGGCTGTGCGAGCTTCCAACAGCCAATCGCAAGCCAAGAGCTGGGCGAGCTGGAAGGTAAAGGTAGTTTTAGAGGCTAGATTTTGAGGAAGAATGGGGATTCCAAGAAGTAGAGAAATGATGAGGCTTAACGATGACTTGGCTCAAATATCCACCTGGCTTGCATTGCAGAAGTACTGCACCGAGTTATCGAACGCAAAAGTGCAATGCAACTACAATGCACCCGAGTAGAGAGCAACATTTCCTCTCCTCTGAAAAGATGATTTATGTTAGAAGTTCAACGTCAGTTACTCACCATTTTCAACTTCATCGGTCTTTTGCAGATGTTCTTAGTTAAACTGTCCTCCAAACACTGGCTTCCGGCGTTGCAGTTTTGGAACACGGATATGGAGTTGTAATGTGGTTTGTTTCTGTTGAAGAATCACTTGTGATTAAAAGAGAACAATTGGCATAAGACAAGTAAATTACAGTAAAGCCCGCTTCGCCTGGAACGCGGCAAACAGTGCCCTCGGTAAGGTGTCCTCTTCCTTGGCCAGCTCCGGCGGTAGATTTTCAATGTGCAGATACAGACGCTCGGCATCGGCGTCCTCGCCGAGCAACCAGTGGGCGGCAATGCTCAACAAACTCGACCACCAGTGGGCCAACCGATCCTGGCAACAGCTGCCGCTGATCAGGCACCGATCGAACGTGACCGGTTGATTCTCCACGCTCAGACTGTCCTTGAGCAGCTGGGTGAAGTGTAGCACGTTGCTAATCTGGCAGCCCGAGTACGGATAGGAGGCAGACGGGGCCGACGGTTTCCCATTGTCCGATTGGTCATCCTTGATGATGGAGTCCTTGGAGGATGGTGCGCCGTTCGGTTCGGCGTTGGCCTGCATTTGCGGTTGCTGAGCGAAGGCCGCTTCGACGTGTTTCCGACTAATCTGGCCCGATCCGACCAAACATTGGATCGATTTTTGAAGCAGGTTTTCGCGGTAGTCCTGAAAGAGGATTAGATATTAGATTATACAAAGCTATATCCAAATTGGAATGTTTCGATCCAACATTCGACGCACAGTTTTACATACCCTCATCATATACTCCAGCGGATCGGCCTTGTTGCCGAGCATGGTGAACATCGAATCCGGTTCGTCATCGAACCGCACGGCGTGCGTGGTCAGAAACCGGAAACCATAGGAGGTGAAAGCCCAGGCAAACTTGGCCGGCACCTGGTCGCAGTTGTTGCAGACCTGCTTCGCCTTGGCCAGATAGTACCGGCAGAAGTACTGCATGAAGCGGGGATAGCTTTTCTTGACCCGAAAGGCTGCCGTGATGTAGATTTCGATCGTGTCCTCCGGAGACATTACGGCCGAAGCTGCCTCGGCCATGTTGACCGCGTACAGCGACATCATGAGGCCATTGGCTTCCGGTTGGTTAGAGACCAGATAAAGTTGGTTCAAGCGATGAAAGAGGAGAGCCAGTTCCTTGGCCGAATTCAGCGCATCCATGCGTTGGGATTCGGGCTTGAAAAGGCCACCGGTACGACGGGAGAGCCAGCGCCCGATGTAGATGCGATGCAGGAACATGCGGGTAAATTGCCAACAGGTAGTGGTTATGGTCTCCAGGCGACTGTTGGGAATTGTCACCCCAAACGAAGCTAAGCATCTTTTCGATTCCTGTAGGGATGCTGCCGTGTTGCCACGTTGAAAGTCTAAATCCGATTGCTTCTTGTGCTTCCAGTATTCTGTGGATGCTTTCGATCTTGACGGAAGAATCGGATCACCGTAGACCAACATCTTGATCAAGCTGAACGCCAACAGTGTAAAGTTTACCAGGAAAATCATGGCCGAAGAAGAAAAACTAGACCAGGAGAAAAACGATTCATCAACGGCTAGAATGCGTCGGCTGGTTCCGGGATCCATCTCTTCATCGCCACCACCAGCGCCAGAGGTGAGGAAATTTCCAAATGGATTTACGACCAATACAGCCAGCATGAACATACACAGGGTGAGTCGCGAGTGAGCGGACATTCCTCGGACGCTGGTCATGAGATCGTCATCGTTGAACGATTCCTCCATGCCACCGGAAGAAGACGTTCCGAATGGAGACGGTGGCATCGAATTGTCCGAGTTATGCGATGGCGAAAGCGATGGATTAGATTCGTCGCTCCTCGGAGGTGTAATCGGACCAGTGACGGGAACCATGTCGTCGTGCATATTGGTTACCAAGAGATCCTTGAGCGAATGCTTTCGATTGTTCATCTTCATTTTAAGGTACATGTTCTCCTGCTTTAGGTTGTTGTTCTGTTTCTGTAGATGCCGAATGTGGTCGATGGCCTTCCGTAGAATGGCCGACTTGTTCAGTTTGGCGTCAACTCCGACAACCATGTTCTTGAGCTCCACTATGCAACTGTTGATCGAAGTCCGATAGCGACGCTCGATGGCATTATGTGCGGAGCGTTTGACTTCCTTAACTTTGGGAACTGGCGTTGGCTGACTTGTGTGCGATTGTTGCAGTCGGTTGATCTGCATCTTGCCAGCATTATCCGGGGCATCCAAGACCAGCGGTATTCCCGTCGTCAGAATGGTGCCGTTGGGGGTGTTCACCAAGGTGTGAATGTTCTGAGTGTTGGTCGTCATAACGGTTGCCGGGTTAGCTTGAAGGAGCACTTGCTTGTCTCCACTTTGGAATGTGAAGACCTGCTGCATTACAGGAACCGCGGTGGCCGTAGTCACCGGGGTTGGAGCAACGGTAGCTTTTGTAGTTATAATATTCTGCACTCGGACGTTGGCAGGTAAAATGTTCTGAGGCATGCTCGTGGATGTCGTCGTTGCAGGCGCGATCGTCTTGATGTAGGAATATCCCGCTGGGGTACGGGTATTCTGCAGAAGAATGGTAGAAGTATTGGCCGCAATGTTAGCCCGACTTTGGGTGAGGATAATTGGAGCCGAACTGGTATTGATCGGTTGCTGGTGGATCAGAACAGGTTCCTGCTTGATCGTTGTAGCGTTTATAGTCAGTGGCTGACTTTGTTGAGCTTTCTGAACCTGTGTACTACTCACAGAAATCATCGGATCACTCGAAACCAGGTTGCAATAGAACTGCTGCTGTTGTTGTTGACTCGGCGTATTTTGCAGCAGGGCCGAATCTTCCTTTTTTATATCAAGTGAAGAATTTCCCGAATCGTTCAACGAGTTCAACATCGGTGACGTCGTAGAATCTGGAGAAACTTGATCCATAACATTGTCCTCCCAGCTGTACTGGCTGAGAAAATCTTCGCCCATAAGGTTCATCAGCTTCTCCTCGTTCAGCTGATCTGTAAAACGAAACAATCGACATTAGTTTAGCAACTACCTACTATTGCCATTCTCGATAACTTACACATATCGGCAATATCGTTGATGTCCAGCTCATCCCCTTTGAGGACACTGTCTGCAATGTCCATCGCCATCGTACCGCTCGGCTGGAAGTTGCTCCAGCCTCCACCGCCGTCCATGTTGTCAAAAATCCACCTTCCACTTAACAAACCCAACTAAATGTATCCGTTCTTCACAAATTTCCTCCAAATCAACGCGATTTAGTCTTAAAAAATTCACAATTTCTTCACAAATTCAGGCAAAACTTGCAACTTCTAAACAGGGCCAGCGAAAAACTGGACGAATAAACGAGACCACTAATGTGATTCACCATGCGCCAGAGCGAGATGGCATGCCGTACCACACCATCAGATCACCACCGGTTTGCACCAATCAGCGCGCAGCACCGAGTATCGGATGATTTTTCAACACCAAACCGTGACGTCACTTGCGACAACAGAACTGCCAAAGCACACACATAACCTCGTTTTTCACCCTCTCGCGGACTGGAAATTGCATCATTCACAAAGGAATAAGTCGGAAAAATCATTCGACTATTTTCTATTTATTGAGTCCCGTAATCAAACACTGCTGCAGCTGCTCATATTGACATTATTGTGATTCATCCAACGATCAAAACAAGTTGAAGGTCATTACGTTGTTACGCTTTCCGACGGGAATATTTTCGCTGCATGCTATTTACGACGGTGTCAAAACAAAACTGAATGAAGAATGAAGAATGGACCACAAGCACGAGAAGGAGAGCCGTTTTGGTTGATGACTTGATGATGACGCAACCCGACGTTTGAAAACTGCAACAGATGATGCGTTGCAAAAACCAATGAAAATGCCAATTAGAAGAAACGTCAGACGATATAAAAACCTCGAAGTAGTGGGTAGGAATGTTCATATCTGTAATTAAATTAATATAAAATAACCGATGGAAGTCACTGGAAGCAGTCTGGTAAGTCAGCAGTTACGGCACTGCATAGTGTGGTTTCGAAGAAATAGCACTTTGTTCTTTGACATGAACATAATTAACCAAGGGGTGAGTCGCTTGGAACAGTGTGCCAGGCACGCCGTATAGAAGAAAATCGTACACCATACGTAACATGTGTGGCACTGTGAGGCACACTTTTGACATTTGTATTTTTCAAAGATGAAATCTAGCAGCCCTGGAAAATTGACGTCATATGTTGTTGTGGTGTTGTTTTGATTTGTTTGTTTCGTCACGATAGAAAAAATGGTTATAAGTGAACTTTTGATCTATTTGATTGTTGAGGCTAAATCTTGAGTAGAACAATGGATGAAGTAAGCGGTTAAATTAATAAGTCGTGACATGATATAATTTAGCACCTATAATTAGAGGCACATTTTCTCCAACACAGCAAATTGGGGGCGGACCACCGGAACCACCAAACTCCATACCCTGCAGTCGTTGACTCAGCTAACCATTTAGATGATCCAAGAGATTAAAGAGGACATGCGGATCATAACTGAGAGCTTTTGGAAGAACTTGCAGCTGGAGAAACTCCAAAGAGCAAAGATCGAAGAACGAATACTGGCACATTTAAGGCAAGGAAACGACGTCAAACATATTCGGACATATCGACACATTCAGTAACACCACAGAGAACAGACATTGATGTCCATATAACTTTTCTCGAAAAACGTGTGTAAAAGTTTAAACGAAAATATGTTGAAACACTAACGCCATCTCTTACCGGCTGCCCAAGTTATGTTGAATCATGTTGCAAGTGATTTTTTAACTTTCTACGCAACTCAACGTTTGGAAACGTTGCTGTCAAAATTCAAAACAAAAGAATCGGTTTCTGAAACAAACATTATAAACATTTGTTCGGGTGAAAAAGAACGTATTGCAGCTTGCAATTTACAATGCATTTTGGAAGATATCTTAAACAGCAGCACTCGTGATTCATAGGCCAATTCATTAATATGTCGACGAAAGTTGTTGGATATAACGGAAAGGCAACTGGGGTTATATCTAGAGAATGTGTTGGTACCCGATTCGTTTTGAGTTTGTGAATGCAGTTGCAGCTCAATCGGGGTTGTTCATGAAGAGCTGCGATGTTCAACTACCAATCGCTCGTCCTCGTAGTATATGATGGAGGTGACGGAGTACGTGTATCCTTGGACAGTACATAGCTATCGAGTCGACTACTTTTTGGTATTTCAATACATGAATCCTCTGATGCTGAAGTCTTCTACCACTAATCATTGACAAACAGTGATGAATCACTGGGAATGCCAATTGTTGGCGTCAGGCCAACGGAAAGAAGAGGATAAGATCGGCTCCGAATAATTAATATATTTGCGAATAATTAAAAATTTCCTGCGATCAACAAACAAGGGTAAGTAGGATCTAAATATAAATTCAGCAAGCAAATTTCAACTTACGTTTAGTGATCTCACACCTCTCTAGTATTGTAGTTCTTTCCTCTGCTGTCGTCCTTGCATACCCTATAAACATAAATCTATAACTTCTAATTTCATCTATTTTAGTTTCAGATTTGATCCTACCACTTGACCGTGATTCCTCTAGCCTGATTCTACCAATTCACTCAATCGGTACACTCAAGAATCTCGATCAATTCTGATGTAAGGTTAGCCTAAGGAAAGTTAGTGTAAACGGCTTTCATCTAGTTTTAATTTTCTTATTAAGTAGCAATTCATTATTCAAACTTACTTTTAGCTATGATCTTCGTATAAACACAATTCAAAATTTTAGTTTATAGAATAGATTTAAGAAAAATGAATAATTAATACACTGCGCAGCACGTTCTGTCTGGAGTTGTTGTTTTTTTGTCCCGTTGGCTCATCGTCGTACGTCAGGTGACAGTTTTCCGTCATCCTGAATGAAGCGTTTCATTTAGATGCGTGAGACGCGCCGACCGAGGGGTCGTCACAGCCAATAATCGGTGAATCGAAAAACTCTATGGATGCATCCTCCAAGTAGTCACCTGACATTCTGATAGAACAAAAGACATATATGTTGATATAAATAGCTTTCAATACTTTTTGGTATAATTTATGGTATGGTATAGTGATTGTACGAACATTCGAAAGGCATTGCTTTTGGAACAAACTTGCATGTGAATTTCAGATTCAATTAGATTTTAGACTAAGAGTTCCTTTTATGTTACGCAGCATTACCACTTTTCTTTCCTGGATAGTTCCTTGAAAGCATTGAGAGGAAAGTGAGCGAAACGAATACATATGTTCTTGAATGTTTGTGGTCCTGCAGCAGCAAACATTTAGGCAGCTTCACAAGAGCAACATTTTCTTCCCAGGCATGGCATCTGCGTTATAAAACATATGTATTCATAATTTCAAAGGTGAAGAAAAATTCACAACTGATGTGAACTGATAAAAGGAAATATTGTATCGTTACTGATTACTGCACCAATAAAATTCACAATTGCGACCCATTTTCCGATTCTATAAACTCTCCTGAATATGGGCAGCCGGTATAAGAAGTAAGTGCAGAGAAAAACATGGAAAACTTTTTCAGGTTGTGTGCTAGGCTTTTGATTGATAAATATTGACATGACAGTTATCGCACAACTGCAGCGCCGCCTACCAGGAGCATAACGACATACATTTGAAATGTCGGTTTAAAGTTTTACACAAGTAGCAGACCGAAGATAAACGTCTGTTCTCTGTGGTAACACTAAATTGAATAAGTCACTTTCATGCAGCTGTTGCAGTTTGTAAGCCTCAGTATTGCCGACGGAGCAACATTGTTAGAGATTACTACTAGTACCCCCACACGACTCAGATATAATATCCTATGATCTATTGAGTGGACCACTCAATTAAATGCCAAATAGTTCGTGCGGATAAGAGACCATGCAAGAAGAAAGGGTTGAAGAAGATTATGGTAGAATGTATGGAATACACATTACAATAAATGGTAACAATTAACAACTTAATATAATCACAAATGATTTGAATAATTATTAATTATTACAGGGAAATCTCGCATGGAGGATTCGGTTTGACCAATTTTGTTATAACGTCGGATGAATCTGTCATCAAAGGGTGGAGTTGCGTCTCTTTTATTGTTTTCGCAGGTGTACGTTAGCTATTGAGAAATAGGATAAAACAATAATAAATATATAATAGTTTAAAGGAATTCTCGCACTTACTTCCAACGCATAGCCTCTTGAGCTTTCATTTTTTATCACTGAAATTCGCTGTCTCAACACAGGAGTTTCAAAAACACGGTTTCCACAACAAAAACCTTGACCGAGACTCAAATCACATAAAAATTACAAAGCTAAACAAAACAATCGCCTGGTTGCCAGGCGAAGCCAAAACATAACGATTGAACTGTCAAATTACCGTGGCACACATGGGCACCTATTGGCACTCATCGTAACGCTTAGAGGCACACTAAAAAAATGGGCACAAGGGATATTGTGCTAAGCGACTCACCCTTGTAATTAACTGGGATCATACAATGCTCGCAAAAAGAGAAATCATTCCAGAGCTGGGAAGTTCGTCTATTACAGTACGGGCAACGAAAGGCCTTCAAGGAAGAGTCCTCACACCACTTATGTGGTCCGATCTTCTAAGAAGCTTAGAGAAAAAAGGTTTCGAGTTTGGGGAACGTCCATTAATTACGTCACGCAAAAATTCACTTTTTATAAATCCCCCCTCCCCACCTTGTCACGATTTCTGTATGGACCTTCATTTTTTTTTTGTATGGATCGTCACGTTTTCCCGAACTCCCCCTCCCCCCTTACTGCGTGAAATAATTAATGGACCTTCTCTTGTAGGTTTTGCAGACGATATAGTCATTATAGAGAGGGGAAAATTTGACAACATCATTTCAGAAAGAATGCAATAGGCCCTAAAATTTACCCAGGCTTGGTGTATCGATGCATTAATCCATCAAAAGTATTAACTGTACCTTTCACTAAGAAAAGGAAGTTTAGTCTTAAAGCGTTTCAGCTGGGAGGATTAAAGATTCATCTTAGTGAACAGGTTAAATACTTAGGTGTGATACTGGATGCCAAACTGAACTGGAATGCTCATCTTGAGTGTGTGATCAGTAAGGCAACCATGTGGATTTATACATCCATAATACGTCCAAAAGTGACGTATGCTTCTCTTGTATGGCGGCCAAAAAAAAAGAGACTACTGCTCAAAAAAAGCTTACAAAACTTCAACGGCTAGTATCCATTGCTATAACGGGAGCGATCCGCAGCACTCCGTCAAATGCGTTGAATGTAATTCTAAATCTGCAGCTAGAAGCGGAAAAGAGTATGCTTAGACTTAATCGGTTGAAAACTTTCATGTCTGATGACTTAGTCGGTCACCTGAGCATTTCACAAAGCTTTCAAAATGGGCCAGTGATGTATATGAATGGAGACTGGATGAAACCTGTGGAAAACCATGAAATCCCTTACAAGATATGTGAAACGTCACGTATAGATTGGGAAGTCGGAGGTCCCACTGTTCGTCATGGCTCCATACAATTCTTCACAGATGGCTTAAAATTGGAACAAAAACGAGAGCAGGAATCTTCGGCCCTGGGGTAGAAATCTCCGAGGCGATGGGAAACTATCCAACGGTTTTCCAAGCGGAGATCTTTGCTATAATAAAATGTGTTAACATTTGTCTGAAGAGGAAATATAGATATGCAAATATTTGTATTTTTACAGACAGCCAAGCGGCACTAAAAGCGTTAAGTAATTATAAATGCACATCCACACTTGTCTGGGAATGCATTCTTTCATTGCGAAAGGTGTGCCAAGAGAACTCGGTAAATTTATTCTGCATTCCGGGACACTGTGGCATTGAAGGCAATGAAAGGGCAGTCGAGCTTGCTAAACAAGATTCAAATGCACAGTTTATTGGCCCAGAACCATTCTGCGGTATATCATACTGTGCCATAAAAATAGAATAAAAATCTTGAGAAAAGCAAAGGGTGATGACCAATTGGTTGGTCACTACAAAGTGTGTTCAATCAAAAAGGTTTATAATTCCAAATGTTACAATTTGTTCAAAGATCCTAGAGCTCAATAAGAGAGTTCTTTGTACCTATACTGGCCTAGTAACCGGACATTGCTCGAGTAGATATCATTTGAAAAACATTGGCATGTTCAGAATGATATCTGTCCTTTCTGTAACATGGAACGTGAAACCTCGGACCATCTGCTTTGCAGTTGTGATGCTTTGTACAAGAGCACACTTGTATATCTGTACAGTGGGTATATGTAACCTAAAGAAATTTGGACTGCAAATCCTGGAAAGCTGGTGGGTTTTACAAACTCAATTTTGCCTGACTGGGAGACACGTCTTAGGCGGGTCACTTGGACCACAAATGGTGATCTAGCTTTAAGATGCGAATTAGAATAGTAAACACAAAAGTTCAACTCAGTGGACGCAGTGGTTCTACGCCCCAACAAAAAAGAAGATCTGAAGAATGTTATAGGAAACTAATAATTTGTCAAATTTAGGACACACAAAAAGATTAATAAAAAGAAGAATTAAGTTCGGAAAAACAGGGAGAAGAAAACGAAACCGTAAGTAAGTAAGTTAGTTAGTTATGTATTAAGTTAGGATTACAATTGTTCTATTCAAATTAAATACAAACATATTTTTTGCTTTAAAGCTGCATATGAAAAGCTGCTGTCAGGACGTTTTTCCTCCCCGATCCGAACATATTTCATATAGTAACCAAAGCGCTGTGATTCGGTATAAAATTGAACCGAGCTCGGTGTTATTTCCTAAGTGTGCATATATCAACACTTGTAATCAGGAAAGCTTAAAGCGTACAAGAACAACGTCGTGTGAAACAAAATCCATTCTTAAGTCAGTCTTATGAAATTCCCAAGCATCGTTCATAAGTTGAACCTTTTGAAATTCTTAAGTCAATCAATATCACTTTGTTTTTTAAACACTATTTTTTTTAAAAAAACTAAAAGATAAGCTCATAGTGGAATTAAAAGGAATTTGCTCAAGATTACTAGCGAAAATTTAAAAAAGTGTTTCAAGGTTAATTTTTTTTTTTTAAGAGTGATCAAATGAAGTGTTAAATTTTAAATTCTCCTAGTTTCCCATCAATCAATATGCAACTAGCGATTTGAAATTGGTTCACTGTTGTAGAACCCCTTAGTCCGAAGTACACCTTGTAGCCAGCCCCTCGTCCAGCACCTTGCTATACATATTTGCGTCTTTGTTTTGATTTGCTGTGTTATTTTGACAGAATATTTGGGAAAGTGTTGGTGTGAGTTCATTATTAGGGGCGCATTATTAACATAGACTAACTCTAAGACCAGTAGGTCCCATACAAGAACGATTTTTTCTTGGCTCAGTCAGTACTAGCACATCGGTCCCAAGCTCGGTCCCAAGCTCAATAATGCGCCCCTAATAATTAACTCAGACGAACACACTCTCAAATATTCTGTCAACATAACACAGCAAATCAAAACAAAGGCGCAAATATGTATAGCAAGGTGCTATCATCAAGGTGTACTTCGAACCAAGGGGATCTACAACAGTGAACCAATTTCAAATCACTAGTTGCATATTGATTGTTGTTATGTAGTTTGAAACCGAACTTGGGACCGATGTGCTAGTAATGACTGAGCCAAGAAAAAATCGTATTTGTTCGGGACCTACTGGTCTTAAAGTTAGTCGATGGTAATGCCTAGTTCATACTACAGAGATGAAACATGTTATAACGGTTGTCAAACAATTTCAACAAGAAATTCGTCATCAAGGTAGTTTTATTACATGTTATAACTGTTCAGTCTTGCCGGTGTTTAAGTTTTATTGTGATATTCAGTGTCAAAATATCGATTTTTATTCAAATGTACATATTTTTGGTAAAAGTATCCAATCACTACGAAGACCAAGGTTTATATAATCATGACATATGGAAAGCTGACTGAGTTCGTCCCTGTGAGATACGTCTGATGATGATACGCGGCCTCACAAAACTGACAGCTACTTATCATTGATGAAATTTGTGCATTGTTTTGGTTTCGTTCGATATCAGCGAATCACGTAAAAAGGGAGGACACTTTTTTCCATTCGCGATAGAATTTTTCGTGTTTTCTCCATATTATTGTGTAATTTCTACCGAATAAACCTATTCAGATCGGGACTCACAATGTTTTTGATGTGTAATACCGGCGATTGGTTCACGCTGGGCCATGGAAACTCTTATAGGTAAATATTGAAACGCTTTTCAACGCGAACTATATAAAATAAGCAATTTTGATATGAAATTTGTAGCGTAATTTCATATTATAAACAAACAAAATCAATTGCTGATTTCTCAAGAAAATTGCCTGATCTCAACATTACAAGCACGGGAATCAGCAATTCATATGTTAGATTAAAATTTCAGCACGCCCAACCCACGAATCACCCCGGAAATGAGTCATCCCGGTGATAATGTTTGCGATCTATTTTCCAGGAAAATTGACCTCTACACCATGGACTGGCCAGCCAACATCAATTTGGAACATATGACCGTTCACGCCGCTCCCTACGGGGGTCCAATAGCATTGGCCAGAGATTCCAAACAGTTTCTGAAGCTGTCGGGCGGTGAATCTGCCAAGCCGGTCATACGGATATTCAACTGCTCCGGGAAGTTGACCTCGACGATCAATGTAAGTTCAGTATTAATGGTTTGCTTTGTTGGTGTACTTTAAATAGTTCTTTAAACAGTGGGACAATGGCAACAGTGGAAAACTAATTTGCATGGGCTGGTCCGATGCCGAGGAATTCCTGTGTGTTCAGAGCGACGGCTCCGTATGGCGGTACGATATGTTCGGGAACTTTCAGCACAAGTTCAGCATGGGGAATGATGTGACGGATGTGCTTGATGCGAAGATTTTCGCTTCCAGTTCGGGCACGGGAATAGCCGTGCTGACGGCAAATCACAAAATCTACATCGTGAACAGCGTCATGGATCCGAAGTTACGTCCGCTGTCGGAATTGCTAACACTATCTAGGTTTGTGGGCCTTTGATTTGACGAGGCAGAATAATAGTTTAATTTTCATTTCTATTAGTGACCTCACATGCTGGGAGTTGGTTTCGATGGAACGTAATACTTGCTGCCTGCTCGCTCGGGGAACGGAAATTATCCTGGCAAGACACGGCGATAGTGCACCTATTACGCATACTTTGACTATGAAAAGCGAATATAGCAGCGTCATGGCCATGGCTGTTTCGTTTAACCATCGGCATCTGGCAATCTACACAAACACCGGTGTGATGTGGCTGGGATCGGCCGATCTACGTACTAAGTATTGTGAATTTGCAACCGGTCGTACTGAGCGACCGCAGCAGATTGCCTGGTGCTGTGATGAAGATCCTCATCCGGATCGTCAGGCCGTAATCGTTAGCTACGCGACAATGATTCTCGTCGTCGGGATGACCGAAGATTCCAACATCTATACGTACGATTCACCCATGGTGCTGATTCCGGAAATGGATGGCGTTCGAGTCCTCACGAATAGTTACCACGAACTGATCCAGCGGGTACCGAAATGTACACGTAACATTTTCGGAATTTCCATCTCGGAACCGGCGAGTTTTCTGTTTGAAGCACACCGAAAGTTCCAGGAACGTAGTCACCAGTCGGATGAGTATCTGTGTTTGATTAAAAGCCTAGCTGAACTGGCGGCTGCGGTCGGAGAGTGTGTGGAGGCAGCCGGCCAGGAGTTCGATTCGCACACCCAGAAGAATCTGATCCGGGCGGCGCACTTCGGGAAGGGCTTCCTATCGGGATACAACCCGGAAAGCTACATTGAAATGTGCCGAGTGTTGCGGGTGTTGAATGCCCTACGGGAACCGATCATCGGGATGCCGTTGACGTTGAGGCAGTGAGTGTGCGGGGTTAGCAGGAGAGCGTGCTGGATTGATTGATGAGGGTTTTTGTTTGTTTTTAGATTCAATCATCTGCAGCCGCTGGTCATTTTGGATCGGTTGATATTCCGAAAGCATTATGCATTGGCGATTCAGATAGCGAAGCACCTGAAGCTACCCGAGTCACGAATCCTGGAGCATTGGGCGTTCCACAAGATCGAGCACGACAAGAGTGAGTACCGGATGGGGTGTGGGGACATTCTGTAAAAGTTCAGCTATTTTAAAATAGTTTCGAAGCGTTAAACAAATTTCGAAACTTATAAAATTTGTAGACGAGTTGTGCTATTAACTTCACTTTTACGCCTTGATCATCTTATCGTAAGAGGCATCGAATGCCATATCGATAGCGTGAAATTACCCACGTTGATTTCCCGGCAAATCCACTGATTGCTAATGTTAGATCGACTATGGAACTTCGCCTTGTGGAGGTGGTTAGGCAAGTTGGGGATCCATCATTGAGTAGTACGAGAGACGAACTTTCGATCAATTTGTTTATTAGTCTTCCTTTCCTACATCGGTGTCCTCCCAGGTCCCATGTTGGATGATGACCGCTCCAATATCCACCTACAAGGACTTCTCCTTCGATTTCAGCAACTGCTTCAAACATGCTTCTGATTTTCGGCAGAACTTCTCCGATTAGTGAATGATCCGGGGGTACGTTTACGGAAACTAATGTGACGGGATGAAATCCTTGGACGATTTTGTTGGCTACCACTTCAATTGGTAGGAATTGGCCTAGGTTGAGATCCTGATATCCGTATTTGGAATGTAGCAGAATTCCTACTCCTCCGTATCCGCTTGGTGTTCGTGCTGATACCAGACAGAATCCTCTTATTATAAAGTGCTCCCCTTCTTTTAACCAGATTTCCTGCAGCAAACAAACATCAATGTTGTTTTCGTCCAGAAATTGGGTGAGTTCAGCTTTTGTTTCCATGGGCCTGATGCTTTGGATGTTGTGTTGCAGGATTCGGAGGGTTTTACACACCACTGTGATAGCTTGTAGCGATTCTGGTTTTGTGTACGCATACGCGGTCGTTTTTTTTCGATGATTTTCTAGATGTCGACTCCTGTTTTGACTAGCAGTTGGTCTCGTTCGAGTTCAGACTGCGTTGTCTGTGAACGATTGAAAATTATCATTTGTAGATCTTTGAGCTGTTTCAACCATCTTTTCGTCCTCATTTCACGCAAAAGCACCTGCCGAAGCTCGGAGATGAAACGCTCGATGTCGGTTGTTCTCAATGTGTTTTCTATGCATTTGCTGCATTCCTCAGTATGCACGCTCCAGTTTCGTCCGTCCAGCTCTGTGGTAGATTGGTGGCTTCTTATTCTTCTTCTTGGGCTTCGTATTCCGGCTTCTCTTACCTGTTGGCTACCACTCCCTCCAGTTTCCGGAAATTCTTCATCTTGCAGACCGTTGAATCTGTTCGAAAGCTTCGGATAGTACTGTTCTACTTCTGCGTATGTAGATCCTTCTTTCTTCATGTCCGTTAGAATGGCCAGTCTTCTCTACCTTTCTGGACAAATTCCGTCTTCAGCGCCGTGTCCTTGTTTGCAGTTCAAGCATTTGGGTTGTGTCGAACAGTTCCCCTTATGGTCCTTGCCGCATGTCTTACACCTCGTCCTTCCAGTACAATAGTTCGCTACGTGCCCGTAACGCCAGCAGTTCTTACAGTGCCTAATCGGGAAAATGTAGAGTTCTACAAAGAAGCTGCATTCGAAGGTTTTTCCCCTCTATGGCATGATTTTTCCCTTTACTGTTAGTTTGATGTTGTTTGTGTCGGTAAGGTTTCCTTTGCCTGTTTTTTCCAGATTCTCTTGACCTTCATAATCTCGTACTCGGTTTCAATGTTGTCTAATATGTCTTGTTCAAACTCGAACTCCTTTGGCACCCCTCTGATGAAGCATATCGTTTTCCTCCTCATTTTCGGGTCGTATAACCTGAGGTTATGGTGTGTCAAGTTCAGCTGTCCCAGCTTGGTTTTGTCTTCTGCTGAATTAACCGTGATTTTAAATCTTGGATATTTCGGTGTAGATTCCGAAGCCATGGTCTTTGAGGATGTTCCCCACCTGGATCGGTTGGCTTGGACTAGCTTGCCCGATGTATTGCAGCTCCAGGAAAACAGTTGGTTTAAGATTGTGTAGGGTACTAGTTTCGGGACATTGGTTTCGAACATACTCGACAGCCGAATTGTTTTCGTTTGTGGTTTCTTCTTCCTGATGTTGCTCCTTTCTTGCTCTGGTCATTCTGCCTTGGCACGGTTTCCTAGTATTTACGAGTCTCTGCATCCTCGTTTTCGGATCCATCTTCTCTAATCGCTTTCCTCTTTTTATTATTATTACTTCCTTCTAGCTAGTATTTTTCTCTTCTTACACCTATTTATATCTTAATTCTAGCTATTATTTTTACTTTAGGGGAACATTTTAACACTTTTTACTTAGTTTTCAAATTTTTAATATGGACATTTTTCAATAAAACGGCACTGCTCGCGAACTTCACAACGAAACCCATCGGATTATTTTCCGCAAACCCGGCATGAGGAGAAAGGCAAAATAAATGCGATATCGCTTGTTGTTATACCGTAAACAACGGCTTCTTTTAACCCACCCGTCGAGTGCAGTTTAGTACCATTATCGACCAATCGACGTTTTCCAGATCCACTAGCAGTCCAAAGGTGGACAGGAAGTCGGCACCGATAATTGCTGTTTTCACATTCGCTAGCAAACAATTTCACGAAAATCGACGTCATAGGCCGAGATCTACGGTGACAAACCGAGTACCGTACGTGCGTATTTTTGACGCGTTGACTGCATGAAGTTGAAAGACAGACTGGCCACGTGGCTTGTCTGCCTTCCTTCCAACAATAGCGAAATTTCGGTAATCCAAGAGAGTATAAGAAACAGCAAAAACCGTTATGTTCCCCGTCCTTTTTTCTCACACGAATTTCTGAACACTCTTACACCCCGTTCACACTACAACCTATGTATATTAATTGATATAGAGTATCTTGATATCAAATGCCCTGTACATTATTTCCAGTGAAAACTAGATGTATAGATGCTGCTATCAAGATAGTCTATATCACGTAATATAAGTTGTAGTGTGAACGGGATTCTGATCAGTTATAGACCGGACAATGAGTCTGGCACAGTTGATGTATCCAAAGCAACTGTCAAATCGTACGTGAATACAGGAAATGTTCGTTTTGGATACAACATAGCGGCACGTTGTCCGGTCTAAGTATGATTCTACAGTTCACGTGATGCAAGAATCTTGATATCAGCCTCAGTACATCTAGTTCATTGGTTTTGCATGGCATTGATATCAAGATACTATATCACGTAATATAGCTTATCACTATTTTCTCGCCAATCGTTTTTGATGAGTTAGACTGGAAATGTCACAGCGATGTCGCGCTACACGATAAAAGCTCACATGCAACCACCATGCAACTCATCAGACCACCGTATACACGCTAAGACAAGAAAACGGAAAGTTCAATAAAAAATACCAAAAACCGCACGAAATTGCACGAAATTATCGAACATGGATTACCGAAATTTCGGTATTGCTGGAAAACCGGGAAAACATTAATAATTACTTATTTTTGTACGGTAATTTTTCCGAAAGTGCTAGCAGCTCAATGAGAGCATTTTTAACTAAATTTAGGTAAAACGACGAGGACGAACTTCGTAACGTTAGTAACGTCTGTCCAGGTAATCTTAATGGGGCTGTCACTTTTCCTAGCGGAATAATATTCCGTTGGATTATTGCGCAATAAAAACTGACATATCACCCATACTGAAGCAGTTATCAAAATTACTTCGGTTTAAATTGCAAAAATTACTTCAAGTCTTTACTTCAGGGCTGGTAGCAAGTCACTTTTTAGTGACTTGGTCACTTTTTCGAGGCGGTCACTTTAAAGTCCCTTTTTTAAGGCCTTTTAACTATAGTCACTATTTTTAGTAATTAGTCACTTTTTTAAACTTTTTTTTGGGAAAAATTGGGCGATAATGAATCATTCTACTTTCAGTGTGTAAAAATGATAGATATAGTTTATTATATTATTTTATTTTTCTAGCAATTTAATCTCAATATGCAGCGCTAGCAAAAAATAGATAAAGCTTTTTTTTAAATATTAGACTTTGCAGTCGTTTGTGCTGTCTTGTTCTCCCCACGGGAAACTTGTCAATAGCGCGCAGTAACGTCAAACATGACTTACTGCGCGCCGCGTTTTCAAGATTTTTGTGGCAGAGAACAAGACAGCACGAACTGACAGCAAAGCTCAATTTTTGCTCGCCTGCGTCGTTTCAACGAATCCGATCCAAAATTACAGAAAATAAAGTAGAGTGTAGCGAAAGAGCAAAAAGAATAGAGGAAAGGCTTGTAAGATGGAACAGTGCCACTTTTGACATTCACAGCGACAACACTATCGCGCTGACAAGTGTCCACCTCATTTTTTTACTATTCTTCAATTTTAATTTGCTTTTGGAGTGAATTCACTCATCCGATTTAGCTCTTCCAGGTTTCAATGTTCAAAAGTGCTGGCATAATTAAAATAGCAATTATTTCTTGTGCTTAGTAAGTGGAAATTTTCCATTGATATCAAATGGTTAACTTTTGTGTTGGCTTGCATTTTTTGTGTATTTTTATGATCCAAAGCCATTTCCAAACAAATTGTAAAGTGAAACAATTTTTTGATGTTCTGTGTTTATGGCGTCATGTTTGTAAGATGAAACACTGTTAAGCTTGCAAGATGGAACACTTTTTTGTTTTGTTTTAAAACATATGAATGATATTTTTTAGGTATGGAAATGCCATGGAATCAACAATAAATTGAAATATAACAATCCATTTTTTGAAATTGCAATTTTCGATGGATTTCGAAAATAGGCCATAACTTTTTTTTGATGACTATAAATAATCAGTTTCTTTGGGCAAAGTTGGAGCCTATAAGTTCTTCTTTCGAAAGATGTATATGGATCCGTGAAAAAATAAAAATTATGCATGCTACGAGCAAAAAACGGATCGTGTTCCATCTTACAAGCCTTTCCTATACCATAACTAAAATATCTTTAAGACTGATAGGCATACGTGCTATAAAATTTTTTCGATTGAAAAGTGATTCATTTTTGTTTGTTGGTAGAGTTAGAGACACATTTTCTGGCTTCAGTGACAGTAGATTGACACTTTTTCGATTTAACAATAGATGGCAGTTTAAGTACTATCATTAGCAATGCATTTGTGCATCCCTGTTTTACGTGAATGATTCTGGCAGCGGCCGTAGCATTATGGTATGCTTGTATGCTACAATTTTTTTAGTACAAATTGATTTTTATTAGGATACATTTTTATTCACTTCGACACTGAGGCATCCTAAAACCAAGTGAGCTCAACAATTACAACAAGATTAGTCTCTTGTGATATGCCACAAAAAGTACCTTGTCAATGTCCCGAAACAACAGAATAAAATTGCAACTAGCCAGTGAGTAAAACTACTCTGTGCAGACCACAAAGTGCACAACACAGACACTAACTCATCGGCAATCAAGTTATAAGAAAAAAAAAACATCTACAAACGATCCACGTGTGGTATATACAGGATCTGGTGCACCATTTGAAATACCCAGTCTGCGAGTATTAACGGAGTATTAAATCGATGAATTTGATAATACATGAAATATACAATTTTAGACTGTGCAGTGCATGAGGTGCACATATGGACGAGACGCCACAAATTGATAGACAAAAACTATAGTCCCTATATATTTATGGTCTGGTGCATTCAACTATCGAAGCCAAACGATCATGCCTTTTTGAGGAAGATACAATTTGGGATATTATTAAGATTATTGAGTATTTATGAGATCCTTCGCCTCAATCGAACGATTTGATATATAATCATTTTATCACACCGAAAAGATCTGACTGAGCCATTGGGTAAATTTGTTGGAAGTTATATGAGACTATTGAGTGACTATAATAAAAACCACTCATGACAACTTGTGTCAAATTCTTCGACACACGTTGTATTTTGCACAAATCAGGTAGAGCGAGCTCGCTATTCGTACTCAGCATGAGTGTGGTTGCTCAACGAATCAAGGATGTTGATGAACCACCGAACACAAATTAATTATTTCTTTCAAATCCATTTTTCATAGTCACTTTTAGTAACCTTTTGAAAACATTTGGTCACTTTTTGCTCCTTTTTTTACAAATTGAAGTCACTATTTAGTCACTTTTTTCATCAACGTAGTCACTAAAATAACTATTTTTAACATCGTTGGTCGCTACCAGCCCTGTTACTTGTCAGCTGAATACTAGGCTTAAGACAAGAAAACGGAAAATTCGGTAAAAAATACCGAAAATCGCACAAAAATGCACATACTGAAATTATCGGTAAACATGGATTACCGAAATTTCGGTATTGCTGGAAAACCGGGAAAAACATTAATATTTACTTATTTTTGTACGGTGATTTTTACCGAAAATGCTGGCAACTCAATGAGAGCATTTTTAACCAAATTTAGGTAAAAATATAACGATAAAATCTGCAAATCTGTTTTGACTATTTTTCAGTTTCAGTTTCGATAAAATCTGTAAATCCACTTTACTGAAAAATAAGTAAAGTCAAACGTTTTGTTTCGGTAAATTATACACAGAAAAAATGTTGTAGTACAACTACCATTTTAACCGACTATGCTCTATCTTTAAAACTACTATGACATTTCAGTCAAATTTACTACGTTTATGGTAAAACCTTCAACATTTGTGGTATATTTGACAGACCTCATATTGACATCAACTGCACCATGGTTGATCTCAATCGCAGGCATGGTAAAATCAAACGGTTTTATAGTCAGCTGAAGAATTGTTGGTGGTTGCGCTTAATTTAACCCTCGAAATGGTAGTTTCTACTGCGGCTTTTTTTGCGTGTAATTTTGGGTAGAAATTCACCCAAAAAGTCAGTTATTTATACCCAACGGGTCGGTTAACATACCTATACCTCAAAATTGGCTTCCCACACGCAACTGCTCAAATGGTACTTTTTCTTCCG